>JARQZK010000169.1:0-90000 GCA_030704885.1 Cynegetis impunctata
AATGTCGTGATTTTCTGATACATTTCTTTTTTTTTTTGTATTTATATGTTATCATTTTTTGGGATACACTCAGCTTACATGTCATTTGAATACTAATGATTTTACGTTTATTAATAGATCCAATATTTAAAAATTAAATTAAACCATTCTCACTAAATCTCGAATCTCGAATCGGAATCTGAGTTGAACGAAAATTTAGCGCACAGTGACACACCATGAATATATATCTATATATATATATATATATATATATATATATATATATATATATATATATATATATATATATATATATATATATATATATATATATATATGGTGGTAAAAATAATTTGAAATTTAATTACATAATGTTGATATATAATACGTAAAAAATATTAACAATTATCCATTCTTGTATATGAAAACTAAATTCAGCTCGAAATATGGAATGATATTATGTTCACTTAATGTGGGATACATACTGTGTATGACTATAAAGGGATAAAATTCAATGCTTGATAGTCAAGGTTGCTATTAACCAATCGAAAGTATGTTTCTGATATATTCAAAGTATATCAGATTACCACCTCTTCAAATATATTCTAGCTCAAGGTTATTATGCCTTGTACGGTAACATTATTTTACCGATCAATAGAAATTAAAGTTAAGAACACTCCTGAGTACATCAGAATTTAAAAAATAAATTAATTCACTCTAATCTCGAACCGAAATATGAGTCCGACACTGTATCCAGTCTGACTCATTTGGAATGTTGAACCATCAGGCCAAGTTCGGTGAACCTGTTTGAGATCGAAATATTCAGTTCACTGGCAGTATACTTTATAGTAAAAAATTATTTGAAATTCAATCACATGTATGAAAACTAAATTATATGAAATGATATTACGTTCGAAAATGTGGAATATATACTGGGTATGAGTGGAAAGGGTGTTTGATAGGTCCAATCGAAATTATGGTTGAGTATGATTCTGATATATTCAAATAAATCAGAATACTCCTACTCCAGATATATTCTAGCTCAAGGTTATTATGTATTGTACAGTTATTTTACCGATCAATAGAAATGAAGGTTAAGTACAGTCCTGAATAAATCAGATTACCCCCACTCCAAATATATTCTAGCCCAAGGTTATTATGTATTGTACAGTTATTTTACCGATCAATAGAAATGAAGGTTAAGTACAGTCCTGAGTAAATCAGATTACCCCCACTCCAAATATATTCTAGCCCAAGGTCATTATGTATCATGCACCAACAATATAGAATACCCCCACCCCACATTATTTCACTGACCAATAGAAATCGAGGTACCCCCACTCCGCCTTTCAAGGTCATTGTGTATTGTGCACACCCATTCTTTATCTACTGATGTTAAATCGCAAATTTCAGTTGCACCGAAAGATGTCATTTGAAAGCAAGAATTAAATTTACGTGTCTTACGTAAAAATAATTTTGAATCGTCTGATTCAAAAGTGATTTCAAAGGTTCCGGTGGAGTAGGAAGAGGTGGCAGTACAATTTTTCCTGATGCACAACACATACCGGTTGTTTCATTTCGGAATTTCAACGCGTTTCAATATTGGCATATTTTATCCATCGCACCAATTGTAATCTTCGAATGTGCAGAGTAATTAATGTCTGGTTCATACTCGAACGCAAGGCGAAAGAATGATGCACGTGTTAATGCGCGACTGGTTTGTTGCTAGTTCTTTCGAGTTCTCTAAATCTGGCTATATTCTGTTGTCGCGCAGTTCTTGTCCTTGATACGTTTTGTCGCAGGCGTTTATCACGCTGTTCTTGAGATTCTTGTCTACGAATTTCTGCTGTTCTAATTCGTTCAGCTGGATTTTTTTTTTTTTTTAAAAAGGGGATGATGGGACACAGGCGACTGTTCGCCTGTGTTCCATCATCTACCCTCATGGGCTCGCAAACTTAGTACATACACCCAGTCTCAAGTGAAAATCTTCGTCAAATTGTAATGAAATGTAATGGACAATCACAAACACCCAAGGACACGGTGGGAATCGAACCCACCGACTCCGCCAACGAAGACGGCATAGTGTTATCTATACCTCTCCGCCACGGAGCCGCCCTCAGCTGGATTTCTTGCTGCAGTTTCTCCCTCTGATTCTCGAGCTCGCAGAGCGCGCTGGAGTCGTGCCTTTCTGCTACACGCATTGTCGAGGTTAGATTTTTTCCGCTGCATTATTCTGAAATTGAAAATATTTATAATTTAAATAAATTAGATAGAAATTAATGAATGGATTAATTAACAATTATCAGATTAAAAAATTAAAATATAATTCTGGTTGACAATAATCAATTTTTATGATTGAAAAGAAAATTGTTAAAATATTAATAAGTTGAAAAAAAATGCACGTTTATAAAGTTAAATCATTTATTCATAATTGCGTTTATTTTATTTTCATTTATTTTTTTATTTATTTTTATTCATTATTAAAAAATGAATTTAAGTTTGCGAAATTTACACTCGTGAAGAAAATAAAATAAAATGCAAGCAAAAAATACTTACATGTGTATAAAGTTATGATTTTGCACTGATATATACTTGCAGAGGGTATATACTTGGTAAATTCACAGGTATATTTACGTAGAGACTGACGCAGAGAGTAGTACTAAGACTTGCACTGAGATTTTACTGAGACTTTCCGGGAGATAGTATTAATTCATTCGTTTAAAAAGGACCTGAACTGCGGTGACACTGGGCGCCAGTATTCACACCTGAACCTTGAATTTCCCGAACGTTCTAGTTCGCATGCTTCGAGAAGAATCGATTGATCGATTGTTCGAAATGGTGGGTCTCGATGGTTCGAGAGGGAGCTTTTGTTTACGCTCAGAGGAGGTCTCGAGAACGAATGAGATACCAAAGCTTTGGACATTCAAACCAGAGATGGCGACTCGACAGAATTTGATGGCCAGATCTTGAAACTTTGATTAAAATTTGGCGCCAAGACTTTAATAATTCTCTAACAAAAATGGTACTAAATTTTTTTTGTTATTAATAGTAATATTGTAACATAATACACAGTATAATTATGAAAATATCAGTCACAAGCCATTGAAATAATACAGTTATATCGTGAACAAAAATAAATATAACGTGAAAGTAGTAGAATTTATATTCTAAGAAACAGAACACAGCGCCATCTATTGGGTGTATTTGCAACCTAGATTTCAAACAAAATTGAAGAATTCTATCGATGAATCAACGTACACCGCCATCTATGAGAACTTCATAAAACTAAACAGTAAATAAACACTTGCTCGAGAAACAATTAATTGATACATTTTATTTCTTTACATACACGACATAAGCGAATAATTGAGATAATAACTATCCTATCCAGTAAGTTAGATCAAAATACGGGTACATGTGAAATTTTATTGAAATCGGTTCAGTAGTTTTGGAGTTTATTGGCAACAAACATCGTGACACAATCATATATATATATATATATATATATATATATATATATATATATATACATTCCAAGAGAGAAAACAAAAATCAAGAATTCAAATATATATATATATATATATATATATATATATATATATATATATATATATATATATATATATATATATATATATATATATATATAAATATATTCATTTATATATATATATATATATATATATAAATATATATTTATATATGAATAAATTGAAGATGGCATGTGATTTGGTGAGTTTTGTGTATGATTGTTCAGATGATGGGATTTTTGTGGCTGGGTTAGTTTTTGACCAATCTCGTGCATTTGATTGCTTGAACTTCAACTTTATACTGGATAAATTGTTCAATCTAGGTTTCAGAGGTGTTTTCCTTGAGTGGATACAAAGCTTTTTGACCAATCGATGGTTAATTGCGCGGGTGGGGCAACATAGCTCAGCTAGATACCCTGTAGAAATGGGCGTGCCTCAGGGTTCAGTCCTGGGACCACTTTTATTCATTATTTTTATAAATGACTTGCCTGACTATATCATGAACCATTTCTTCAATTTGCTGAATATCAAGATTGTATTATTTGCGGATGATACTTCGTTCATTATTTCTGCACAAACTTTTGACGAACTCAAGGCAGGTTGTGAATCACTAGTCGGGTACTTCACGGATTGGTGTTTCAGGAACTCCCTTATATTAAACGCAAGCAAGACTGAACTTGTCCGCTTTCAGATGAGGGATTCAGATCCCCAATTAATCCTAAATCTTCAGTTCGGTGAGCTGAGGCCTTCTCAGTGTGTCAAGATCCTTGGATCACATATTCATAAAAATTTAAAGTGGAGGGATCACGCTGATCACGTTTGCAGAAAATTGACTAGCGCATTTTACGCTTTAAGACGCATAAAACTTATATTACCACAGGATTCTCTAATAAATTCGTATTATTCACTTGCATACAGTCACCTCAAGTATAACGTTATATTTTGGGGTGATTCCTCATTTAGCAATTCAGTATTCATTGCCCAGAAGAAAATAATACGTTTGATTTTCAACTTGAAACCTGGGCAGACCTGTAAACCCTTTTTTATAAAGAACAAAATAGTGTGTTTCCCTTGTATTCATATTTTTGGATGTCTGTTGTACACTCGTAGAAATGTTTTATCACTGAGTAAGTGTTCTGAGTTTCATGATTATGAAACAAGGCATAGAGAAACTCTCTGTATTCCAAAACACCGAACTTCTAACTTTCAGCAGTCACCTATGTATAATGGCATCAAATTTTTTAACCATCTGCCCGATAGGTTGAAGGTTTTGGAGTACAGAAGATTCAAAAAAGAAGTTAAGTTTTTGTTACTCGAGAAGTGTTTTTATAGCAAGGGGAAATATTTTGATACGGATATAAATTAGCCTTTAAGTATCTTGTTATTAGATGTTATATTACTTTTCTTTTTTTTAAATCTTTGTTGTCTTTTTTGTAAACGTGTCCTATACAAGTGTGTCCTGTCTGAAAGGATGAATAAAGTTATTATTATTATTATTATTGATACTCTTTGCTCAAGTATTAATGATGGAAATTCTCAAAGTGCAGTAATTAAAGCAAATAATTTTATTTTCTCCTTCAGGGTTCTTAAAGAATTTAATTTCAGTTATAAGCATATATAATATACATATAAACCCATTTTCAAAAAGTTATCCATTATTCAGGTTGCTATGCTGGGCATACCTTGGAGTCTCTAAAATTATTTCATACTACCCGTGACTGATATTCACAGAATTCAGATATTTTAGGTTTAAGATTGTTTTCTGCATCTAAAGTTATCTAGAGACACGGAAAAATGCAAAACACTTGTGATGTATTAGTTGTTGATATTAAGAGTGATGCTTACCTGTCGAGCTCAGGAGCGGAAGTGAGGGCTTGCCGAGGAATGGCTCCCGAGTTGTCTATTCTATTTTTTCTACTCCAGTTCTCCCAAATTGAACAAAATGTTTTGAAATAATGGAATTTAGAGCAATCCAACTCACACTGACAGAACATTTGTTCGTCCAAAAGTAGATGGAGATATTTCGATGTTTCGTGAACGCGTATAATCAGCTCAGCTAAGAGGTTTGTTTAGTTTGTTTCAAATTAATGTCCTAGTTTACTTCATTATATATATATATATATATATATATATATATATATATATATATATATATATATATATATATATATAATATATAGTAAACTAGGACATTAATTTGAAACTATATAAACAAACTATAGTATATATACGCGTTCACACACACATATATATATGTGTATATATATATATATATATATATATATATATATATATGTATATATATATATATATATATATATATATATATATATATATATATATTATATATATATATATATATATATATATATATATATATATATATATATATATATATATATATATATATATATATATATATATCATTATATATAAAATTCTCGTGTCACGGTGTTAGAAGTTGAACTCCTCCGAAATTACTCGACTGATTCTCATGAAATTTTGCGTGCACATCGGGTAGGTCTGAGAATCGGCCAACAGCTATTTTTGATCCCCCTTAATGTTAAGGGTGGTTCACCCCTCAATTTTTATTTCTTATTTTTCAGACAAAATTTTCTGTTCTATTTTTTTTATGATACAGCATTCAAAAATACATATAACCTCAAATTTCCACCTCTCTACGATCAACCCCTATTTTTTATTTGTTCAACTCCTCCGAAATGGCTAGACCGATTCTCATGAAATTTTGTGTGCATATCGGCTAGGTCTGAGAATTTGACAAAATCTATTTTTCGTCCCGCTAAATGTTAAGGGTAGTTAACCCCTACATTTTTTCATTTTATTTTTCCAACAAAATTTTCTGTTTTATTTTTTGTATGATACAGCATTCAAAAACACATACAACCCTATATTTTCGCCCCTCTACGATCAACGCCAATTTTTTATTTGTTAAATTCCTCCGAAATGGCTCGACCAATTCTCATCAAATTTTGTGTGCATATTGGGTAGGTCTGAGAATCGGACAACATCTATTTTTCATTCCGATCAATGTCGAGGGTGGTTCACCACTTGATTTTATTTTTTATTTTACAGACAAAATTTTCTGTTCAATTTTTATTTATGATTCAATAATACATACAACGCTAAATTTACACCTATCTACGATCAACCCCTATTCTTTATTTGTTCATTATAAAATTCATATTAGGTACTCTCAATTTTTTATCCTTCTACGATCAACCCCTATTTTTTTATCGCGATTTTATATTTTTTTAAATTTTATTCACAGATCCGCAATAGGGGTGCAAGATAGCAATCGAAAATAACAATAGTCGGTCTGAGAGTAGGTCGTAATATATTTTTCATACCCCTTAGTGATTAGGGTGGTCTGCCCCAAATATTTTTATTTTAATTTTTTGATCAAAATTTTTATTTTTTTATGATGTTGCATTAAAAAAATACATGGCCATTTTAAAAATTTAAACAACGTTTACCGGGTCAGCTAGTATATATATATATATATATATATATATATATATATATATATATATATATATATATATATATATATATATATATATATATATATATATATACTAGCTGACCCGGTAAACGTTGTTTAAATTTTGGCAATGATGTGTCAATTGCAGTTGAAGTTTAGCGATCTCATACAAATTTATATGGATATATAGCTACATGCAGAGCGCACTATATTTGAAATAAAGAAACTATATTTTCTTTACATCTCCCCTCCTTCAGGGTGAGAATTGCTAAGGCGATTCTCATCAATACTTTTTTCATTCTTCATGAAATAAATTTGTATCAATTTTTTTATCACTTATTTTTATCTTGTATAATAATAATAAATAATAATAAAATGACTTTATTTCCACAAATGTGTATACACAGCATTTGCCCAGGCAGGCGAAGATTAGCTTGAAGCTACTCTTTAACTTTTAACCTACCTGGTTAACACGTAAATTAGCTATAAAATAAAATAAACATCATAACAACACTACAAGAAAAATGAATACTAGAACACAGATACAGAGATAGTAACATACATATCATCATCATTATCATTTTCATTGCCTGGCCAAGAGTAAGTCCCTAAGAGTATGCCGATATCTAGACAATGAAGAAATAGACATAGTGAACACAAAAGAGTTGTAGTACTTTACTAAATTATAAGTAAAGCAGCGCTCGAACATGGCAGAGGAATGCTGTGGCATTGTCACAGTATTATGTCGGGTGTTGACATTATGGACTGATTTTCTAAAAACGATTTTTTTGTACAAGTAAGAAGGAGCTTTAGACCTGATCAAACGATATATGAAGACAAGAAAATTCAACTCAAAGGCGTGATTAATTTTTAACCATCCAATTTGCGAGAAACAAGGTGTAATGTGATCATATTTCCCTCGGTCGAAAATAAATCTACAACATGTATTTTGAATACGTTGCAATTGACTTCGGGATTCCTGGTCGAGACAAGGGTAGTAAACAATGCTACAATAATTCAAAACTGAAAGAACCAAAGTTTCGGTCAGCTTTTTACGCATTTTGAAATTCAGTATGTGCTTGTTGACATAAAGCATACGCATTCTCATGTAACACTTCTGAAGAAGTGAACTAATATGACCTTTAAATCTTAGGTTCTGGTCTATAATCAGTCCTAAATTTTTTGCTTGGTCTGACAAGTTGATCTCAACGCCATCCAACTCAAGCTGTATCAAATTCTGAGTATCTGGTCTCCTATACCTGCTACAAAACAGAAGTGCGGTTGTCTTTGTTGGATTTATGGTTAAATTGTGTGCTCTTGAGAATTGAGATATCGAAGTTAGATCCTTATTTATGGAATCGTTTGCAGCCGGAACATTGGATGGGTCGAAGCAATGAATCAACTGAGTGTCATCAGCATACAGCTGCATTGTACAATCAGATACAACATTTGGTAGATCTGAGATATAATGTGTCCGAAACTTTTTCTATTATATGAAATGGTCCAATCCTTAAATTATCTAGTCTTTTCCTGTTTAGTTTGTTTCCATTTTCAATATATATTAAATCTCCTATATTAAACTCGTAATGTTTTCTGTTTTTATCGAACAAATTTTTATTGTATGTGTGAGATTTTATTGTCCGTTCCAATGCTGTTTTTCTGTCTCTAATCCAACTCTCTCTATTTATCTCTTTCCGTAATTCTTGAGGTAAGACGCTAATGCTTTTACCCTCTAATAAATACGCTGGTGCAAAGCCTGTTACCGAATGTTCAGTTTCATTGTACTTATTTATACACTCTCTTGCAATTGACGTCCAAGCTTTCTTCTCTCTTTTCTCATTTAACTTGCATCTCATTTTATTTATTAATGTTTGATTAAGTCTCTCATTCAAACCATTTTAGAACGGAGTGTTAACAGCTGTAAAAACAAGTCTAACATCATTTCCCTTCAAGAAATCTTTAAATTCCTTTGAGTTTATTCCTGGATATTGATCCGTTAAAATCATATCGATTTTTTCCGTTTCCAACACCATTTTCACTAGTTTAATGAAATCTGTAGCATTTTGTGTTTTTGATGTCAGAATAAACGCATATCGGGCGAAATGATCGACTAGTGGATGAAGGTATTTCTTAGTTGATCTCTGTCCTCCAAAGCCTCCAATCGTGTCTATCGACATTATTTGAAACGGTTTATTTGCTGGTCCCAGGTGGGACATGAGTCCATATTTATCTTGGCCCCTAGATTTATTTTTTATGCAGATTCCACAATTTCTACATATCTTCTTTATATTAGCTGTAAGGTTTTTAGCTGTATAGTAAGGACATACTTTATAAATCATCTGTCTAATTCCAATATAACACCACTCAGAGTGTATCTCTTTGATCATTTCAATACTTAATTCTTCAGATATAATAATCTTCTCTTTATTTCTAATCTTCTTGTAAAATACTTTCTCGTGCACTATTAATTTTGTTTTTATTCTCTGTAAAGTATTATTTTCCTGGTCCGATCTTATTTCATCTATTTGTAGTGAATTTATTATTTTCAAAACATCTTCTGTATTATCATTAGATTCAATTACTGGGTTTCGGCTTAAGCAATCAGCCTCTGCATTATCTTTTCCTGGAACGTAATGTATTTGAAAATCATATTGCGATAGGTATTAGGTCAATTCACCTATCTCTTCATGTACTCTGGCTTTTATATTCATGTTTTCGAGGGGTTTGTGATCAGAATATACATCAAAATGTCTCCCAATTAGCCAGTGCTGCCAGTACTTAACTGCTTCTTTAATAGCTAAGCATTCAATATATATAGCTTTTTTTCTCTTCTGACTTTGATTCAATTTTTTTGAAAAATATGCCACTGGTCTATTTTTTCCATCAGATTGTTTCTGTTTTAGTATTGCACCAATGCCTTCTATTGATGCATCTGTGAAAATTTTAATTGGCAGGTTCTTATCAAAGATTTCCAGTACCGGTTGAGAGCATAATAGATTTTTCACATCTTTAAACGACTTCTCACATTCTTCTGTCCATATGAACTTCACACGTTTTTTTCTTAATAATGTAAGTAATGGTTCTAAGATTATGGAACTTCGAGGTATATATTCATGATAAAAGTTTACTTTACCCAGGAATTGTCTGATATTTTTCTGTGTTCTGGGCGTTGGAAAATTTCTGATTGATATTAAATTATCTTTAATAGGTCTTACTGTATTATTTTCAATTATATGTCCGAGATATTTTGCTGTTTTTGATGCGAATTTATACTTTTTGAATTTCAACCTAAATCCTTCATTGATTATTGCCTCCAATACTTTCTCTATATGCTTTATATGTTCTTCAAATGTTCTTGAAAAAATTAATATATCATCAATATAATTTTCTGAGAATTCTTTGAGGTCATGTTTTCCCAAAAAAAAAAAAGATTTCTTTCCTTCATCTCTCTTAAAAGCTAACGTTGCTGGTGCAGCAAAAGGACTATACGATTCTTCAATCAAATTTACTTCTAATAATTTTGCCACTTGCATTTCAATCTCTTTTTTATCTTCCACTGAACATCTGTATGGTCTTTTACTACATTACTTATCCAGTATCAGGTCTATTCTTGCTTCGTAATTCTTCACTGTACCAATGTCATATTTGTCTCTTGCAAAAACGCCTTTGTACTTCTCAATTAATTGTTCTATCTTAGTTTTTTTCCAATTATTTGAATGGTTTAGACAAATCTGAAATTAGTCTGTCTCTATATGTTCATTAAAATTGACTGAACATTGTTCAAATATATTATCTCTGGTGATTATCCCAGTTTAGTTTGTTTCCGTTTTCAATATATATTAAATCTCCTATATTAAACTCGTAATGTTTTCTGTTTTTATAGAACAAATTTTTATTGTATATGTGAGATTTTATTGTCCGTTCCAATGCTGTTTTTCTGTCTCTAATCCAACTCTCTCTATTTATCTCTTTCCGTAATTCTTGAGGTAAGGTGCTAATGTTTTTACCCTCTAATAAATACGCCGGTGCAAAGCCTGTTACCGAATGTTCAGTTTCATTGTACTTATTTATACACTCTCTTGCAATTGACGTCCAAGCTTTCTTCTCTCTTTTCTCATTTAACTTGCATCTCATTTTATTTATTAATGTTTGATTAAGTCTCTCATTCAAACCATTTTAGAACGGAGTGTTAACAGCTGTAAAAACAAGTGTATCATCATTTCCCTTCAAGAAATCTTTAAATTCCTTTGAGTTTATTCCTGGATATTGATCCGTTAAAATCATATCGATTTTTTCAGTTTCCAACACCATTTTCACTAGTTTAATGAAATCTGTAGCATTTTGTGTTTTTGATGTCAGAATAAACGCATATCGGGTGAAATGATCGACTAGTAGATGAAGGTATTTCTTAGTTGATCTCTGTCCTCCAAAGCCTCCAATCGTGTCTATCGACATTATTTGAAACAATTAATTGTTCTATCTTAGTTTTCTTCCAATTATTTGAATGGTTTAGACTAATCTGAAATTAGTCTGTCTCTATATGTTCATTAAAATTGACTGAACATTGTTCAAATATATTATCTCTGGTGATTATCCCAGTTTTTTCTTTTATCTTCAGGTTTTCTACCTGTTTTATTTTCATGTTTTCATCTTGGATTAATTTGAACTTCTTTATCATATCTAATCCTATAATAAATTCTTCGAAATCATCTTTCTCTACAATGAACACATCTACATACTGCTTTTCATCAAAAATTTTTATCTTTATGGTTATCATCCCATTTGTGTGTGTCACACCATTGACTATACTTAGAAATATTTTATTCATATCTTCCGACTTCTTTTTTATTTTAACTAATCTAGAATTAATCAGAGATACTTGGGAACTTGGATCGTACGTTCCGTTCACCTTTAACTTATTTTCTAATAGTATATTTTCTTTACATATATATATATATATATATATGTGTGTATATTTGTATAAATAAACTTTTGATTCTCCAGAAAAAGCTTACGAAAGTTTTCTATACGTATGGTTGATAATTATTGAAGAAGGCAAAAGAAGCTCCTGAATATCATTTGCAAAATCTAGAATTGTTTCCTTGGAAGCAATGAAAATTAGGAGTACTTGGTATCTTGTTGCTTGAATAACTTGCAAGTAAAGTGCAAATTCCATAGGATATATTTCAGGATAATTGGAATAATTTTTCCAATATTATGGATGTTTCAAATTGAATAAGACCACAATCGCTTAAGTGGTTAACTTTCATAGGCAACAGGATAGCAGAAACCCTGGAAACTAACAACAATGGGAATTATGAGATTATCCACGCAAAATCCAGCTGCCTCCATTTAATGTGGAATAAGTGTGGACAAGCTTATAGAATATAACTTATGGTACTTTAGACCATATTCGCTTTTCGAGAAACTGAAATCGAAGAATCATCGGAGTGAAGGTTGTCAATCGGTACCTACTTGCGTAGCAGGGAAATACCTGATAGTAGATAGGCTGGGCCAGTTCTAGCACACTTTGGGTCATTTTTATATGTAAATTCATATATAAATATGTATTTAATTGTTACATTATAATTTCATTAATAGTACATTAAATATGACGAATCAGTATCCATTAGTAGATCTTCGTCATGAGGAATGGTCGAAGGCACCTTATAATGTCCCCAAGGAAGCGTCTCATCTGTTCCAGGTATTAAATATCTTTTATCGTCTGCAGGGCTGAGTGCAATTTTGTGATGTGTGATGGAATATGCCTTATGCTTATCGGCTCTTATCAAGTTTTGAGTTATAGTAACCTCCTTTCACGAATCAAGACATTTTTCATAATCCTCAAAAGTAATCTTCGTTCTCACAACTGACGATTTGACTCCTTTTGCTTTCTTCTTAACGCCCACATTTTTAATAATATCATCTTTCTCATCCTCATCGTATCCTTCATCAACCCACTGCTTCTTTTCTTTTTCTATATCTTCATGAGTCTTTAATACTTTCGAAGTGTATAATTTTGAACGAAGTCCCACATAATTTGTCATAGGGGTTCCATTGTTTTCATATTTCATCATACCCAATACTTTCATATTGACTTGAGGAATTCCATGAATATTATCATATAGATAATCTGACGTGTCAAAACGGGCATGACAATCACGTTTCATAACCTCATATGGATCTTTATGAAGCTCGTAGCAGTAGCTCGTAGGCAGTCGCCCCCAAACTCGTTTTTCATATAATCATAATGAAAAGCATAAATGGTTGCTTTGGCCAAGTCGAGCATTGCCTGTCCAACTTATATAGATTGTTGGCAACAAGATTTTCGTTGAATATTGTACAGTTCTTGAATTTGGGTTTAGAAAAATATGCCTCGGCATCATACCATCCAGACCATTTAGTTAGAAGGCACACGTTATCCATAGTTTTACAGAAAACAGCATTATTCATAAGTTTGAATAAATTTCTCAAACTTGTTCTTTGCATTTTCTCGAAGTTCAGTGTTCAAATCGATATAACTTTTAAGCCAAGGTGCTTGCTTGAACTTTAAGGCTTTATGTACTTTTTTAAGTACCAAACCATGTTTAGTCGCCTGCTTCAATGCTTGATAGTGAATAATATATTTTTCTTTATTCTGTACTGTGGCCATCAATTTTAAAGGTTCCTTTCCAGTCTTACGAGGTTTACCGGTCTTTGGATTAATATGCTCAGTGCAAAATGGAATATCTTTATGGAGATCGTGTAATTCTTGAGGATACTTGAGATCCACCTCATAATTGTTACAATAAACGTTATTTGCAGTAGCTCTTCTAAGACTACTAACTTGACTGAGACCTCCACGTATGCCTCGTTCAACGAAGACAAACATATCTGAATCCGTGAGAAGCTCCAATTCTTGCTTCGTATATTTTAACATCGCATCCCAAGTGAATCCAGGTAATGTAAAATATTGAACAGGATCAAGCTTATAGGTTTCAAGACAGCTCGATCGAAATTTTTCAAATACATCTGTCAGAAGAAGAATATCAGCCTTCATGTATAGGTCAACGTATTCACTCAAGTTATTACAACTGAATTCATTCCAAACTTGTTGAGCCCTACGAAAGAATCTTTTAGGGCAGGGTTTATTATCTAGATTATTAAAGAAAACCTCGATAGATAGTAAACTTGTTTCACCAAATCTCGAAAATGCATCAAGGTAATCATATGGCATAACTCCCTTTTTTGTCAGTAGTTTGAAGCAATTCTCATCTAATTCTGAATACTGCGATCTCAGATATGGATATTTAGTTAAGTATGACGCTAGGTTATCTAGTGAGGAGTTCATAAATCGAAATGAATCAATGTAACGGAATTGAATTGGAGTTTCATCAATGTGTTTAGTGAATGAAATATATTTTTCTTCAGTTATAGGCAGCAAATCAACTTTTCCTTGCATCCTTGTTGCAACATCCTCCATAATGAAATTAGCATCATACCCACTGAGGTTATGAAACACCACAGAGATTACACGGCTATCTTGATAGTTTATATTACATGATTCGTGAGCAGAACCTCTATAATTGTTTTTAGGAATCAAATGGTTATGGTCTCGTACTTTCGTATCATCTAAAGTGAAATAATGATCACATATACAGCACTCTATAGCTTCTATAAATTCAGTTTCATCCTGAGGAGTCATATCAATATTATATGAATACCAAAAGATAGTAGACATAGCTTCTGCTAGCTGTTTCATTTCATTTGCAAACCACTGCATACAATCCTCTTCACGATGAGATTTATAAAAACTTAGAGAATGATCATAGCAACATTTTAGATAATATCCTACAGCTGCAGGTACATGATGCTGCGGCTTTTATTATCATTGGTAGATTTGAAGATGCTTTCTAGATCTGCATAAATAATGAATGGTGCATTTTCTTTATTTTTATGATTTTCAAATTTAAGAATGTTTTTACCCTCTCGAGGCATCTTAATAGCAGTCTCATTCATCATAAGACAGAGTTCCGTATGCTCCTTCAGCTCATCAAGAGACTGATAATAGTGAAGCCATCTGTTGCAAATATACTTTTTATGGTCTTTTTTACTTCACTGTTTTGATACCAGACGAGATAAATTTTTGATTAAAACATAATGAAATTTTATTTCCGCCTCAGCATTATTTCCATTATCAATATTATTTTCAGAAAAATTGATATTCTGTATCAATAAAAGATTGATATGTTTATCTTGAAAGTTTTTTGTCAAGTATAGTGGAAGAGTGATGAATTCACTAGCTTTTTTCTTGAGGATGTAAACATTGATAGACAATTTGTTCTGTTTTTCGAATGATTGAATCTGATTTATTGTCATAGGAAACTGAATTCCTTTCAGGAATAAACTCGGAGTTATGCAGAATTTATAAACTATCTCAACCCCCTCTCCCTTCCATTCTTTTTGATGTAACTACTTCATATAACCTTCGCAGTTAAAGATGATGCAATTTCAATCGTAATTACTTCAGATGTGTCAATAACCTCCAGAACGACATGTCGAGACTCGAACAAGGTCACTCGTTTCGCGTGTGGTAAATGACCTCCAGGACGACATGTCGATACTCCATCAAGGTCGCTCGCGCGTGTGGTCAATGACCTTCAGGTAGACAAAGACTCGATCAACTTAGCTCGCTGTCCGCGCTCTGGTGCAGGTCGAGAATTGTTCGCGACAGGTCGAGACTCGATCAAGGCCTTCGCTTCGTATGTAAATGAATCGAGTCATGGGTGCAGGTGTGACGTCATCACTTCCAATCGTCACCTCTATAAACTGAAAACTTCCTCCTCCGCTCTGTATATATGCCACCTTCCAAGATGGCAGATCACGGCATTATTGTAATTAGAAACCCAACCGATAGTTGGCGTTTCAAGATGGCGGAACACGATATTATTGTAATTCGGAACCTGACCAACATAGGGCGTTCTAACAGATCACAGTATCTCGTAATTCAGAACCTGACCAACAGAGGGCGTCCCAAGATGGGTTAACGCGTCCAACGGGTCTGTTAAAGTATTCATCGGGTTCAACGAATTCATTTCCAACGAGTCCGTAAACGGAGCAGTTGACGGACCCGTTGAACCCGTTAACGAACCCATTGGACACGTTGGGAACGGACCCGATGAACCAGTTAACTGACCCGTTGGACCCGTTAACCCTCTCGGTCACGAATTAAAACTATTGGAGCGAAAAATCTGAAATTTACTGTGATGCAACTTACGATTTTTTGAAAATTTTTGATGTTAAATTCAGATTTCCAAAATGCTCCATTTGGGCACTATGACATGTCCCCAATTGAGGATATCATGAGCTGATGGTCACTATGACATGTCCCCAATTGAGGACATCATGAGCTGATGGAAGACAAAAAATTTTCAGAAATATGTTCAGAGGGTAAAATATTAATATGTTTTATTAAAATAACATTACAGGGTATGGTATTTCATAAATGGTCCATTTTCGAAGTACTAAAATGTATAAAATTTAACTTTTGCAGAAATAAAATAAAAGTGCTGTTATATTTACCTAGATGTTGCGTTTACCGCTAGCTCACAATGTCCTCAAATCAGGACACCACACTTTCAAAAATCGCTGATTACAATATGCACAAAAATCACCAAACACAATTACTTTGGAACAAGTCTACACTTATTTTGAACATGAAAAAACAGTTTTCAAACACGTGGTCTAACGAATATAACTAACAAAAAATATACAGTAGAGCGCTACACTGCTGTCACAGCTACCCTACGGAAACCTATATTTCAAATGAATGAATTATTTTTCCATCAGCTTGTAGAAGGCAGCACATATATATATTTGGAAGTATATGATGTCCACAACTGAGAACAATGTGACAGAGAAGTAAGAGCAAGCGGCACTTCATAGGAAAAAATCCAAAGTAGGTTGTCATCAATTGAGGACAAGGTGAGCGAGAGGGTTAATCCATCTTTTTTTTATAGATAATTGAATTTCACGATTCCGAGTAACTCGTACTGAATATATAGATCATTTGGATTTCCTTAATATTTAAGAAAACAAATAAAAAATATTGATTCATTAATTATTTGTGGCTCCATTCTGGTATGAAAGGGGTGATCGACTATTTCCTTCACGAAGGCATGACAGACTATCCCTATAGGGAGAGAGTGCCTTGCTCTTGATGTCTGTAAGATCTATGTACAAAGTAGGCATAAAAATGTCGACGTTTCTATTAAGATGTTCTGGGGAAATAGTTGCCTAGGTCTTGTCCTGGCTATAGAAGACGCGTCCTATTTGCCAAATTTCGGTAACAAGAGAATTACATGAAAAATTATTTGATAACGGATATTTAATATAAATTTTGAGATCTATGAATACTGTATCTTATTCATAACCTCCAATTGATGCTTTGATGGCATAGTTCCGATGCGACACCACATACCCTGTTCAGGGGCCTACTTGAGGCTTAGGAACTAAAAATAATATTCATTACACCTAAAATTTAATTTTTATATGGTGATCATTGCATATTTTCTAGTAACGACCACTTCAATTCATATATTGATATGGAAAATATAACTTTCTCATCTATATTCTATAAATCATTCAAAATCTGATCAGTCATTCCTCATTTATCGTTCTCTATCTGAAAGATATACTCTGAATTCAAATATTTTATATTAATTTTATTACAATGTGGATATCTTGTACTAATGTCTAGTATTCCGTTGACTTGCTTTGTATTAAATCATTGAATTCTAGAGTTCTGATTAAGTGCGCGTAGTGCCGAAAGTGCGTGAAACGTCGATAGTGCGAGTAGTGCCGAAAGTGCGAGTAGTGTCGACAGAGCGCGAAAAGTCAATCCGCTCCGAAAAACCGAGTGCGGTTCGGTTAGTGCGCGAAACGTCAGCATCTATTGTATCTATTGTCAACCATTTGTAAATTTATATATAATAAAGTTAAGAATATCAGTACATTGCGTGGGTAAAGGTTTTCTGTGGTTTCCCTTACCATCTAATGTCAGTTGAAATATATTGACCTTGGACCGAATGGCACGTAATTAGCAAAAAAGTCGGCCGCAGCCGCATTCCCCGATAGGAAAATTAGGATTTTTTATTAATATTGTAAATGTTAGAGACTTAATTAAGTAAAGCCAGGGTTGAAGAAGGTTGCAAAACCTTATAACTTCCCACAATAAAATATTTAGCTAGATAACAAAAATGTACCCCATCCCCCCAAAAATCTTGAATAAACGTATTTTCATTCATTCATTCAGTTCTGATTCAGTTTCTTCTGATCGTTCGTGAGGCTATATACAGGGTGTACCAATCTTACAACAAACTTCGGTATATAGATTATTTCAAGAGATATCAGAAACATTATCAACAAAAATAGTAGATGTTTTTAAGGTCCATATTTTAAAATTATTTCGAAATTGTGTTGCATAACTCCGTTACAAACTAAACATATCATTTTTTAAATGAGAATCCCTGTATAGTACATCGAATTCAGATTGCACACATTTTTTTCAAGCTTTTGATGTAAGGTTTTGCTATGTTATACAGAGTCCTCCAAAAGATATGGACACGTTTATATGAAATTTGTAGGTGAATCAACGCTATGTAGCTTATTGTACGTTGAAGAGAAGAATTTTGTTTTGCCTAACAGAGTTTCGTTATATAATGCAATATCTCCGTGTTCTGTCAAATTTCAATTATTTTCCATTTTGTATACTGGGAGGACGGAAACTCTCTTCTATCAAATGGAACAGCCTGTATTTCATAGCACAAATAGAATCTTCTATTATGTAACTTTAATTTTTGTCAAGCATTCCCTATACCTAAAGTTTATAAAAACAGAGTTATTTTGTAATAATTATTGGGATATATATAATAAACGTTGAGTGTAACAAAAAATCCTAAATAATAATAAATTTTAATAAACTATTTATTCTGAACAAAACAAGTTATCAAAAGTATCACCCAAACCGAAATATTAAACTGAATGTTCAAAGTGTTAAATCAACCGTTAAAATCAATTTCAACGCTAACTAAAAAAAATTTATGGTTTACAGCATTGCATTGATGTTAACGGTGAACACTTTGAACATTTAATTTAATATTACCGTTAGGATTATACTTTTGGTGACTTGTTTTGTTTATAATAATTTGTTTAACAAAATTTATTAATATTTAGGATTTTTTGTTACATTCAACGTTTATTGCTTTTACATAATGATAAGAGAGAAAATGAATACAAATGTATACAAAATGGAAAATAATTAAAACTTTATTTAGTATGAAGATATTGCATCATATTACGAAACTCCGTTTGGCAAAATAAAATTCATTTCTCTAACGTACAATAAGCTAAAGAGCGTTGATTTACCTACGATTTTCATATAAACGTGTCCATATATTTCGAAGGACTCTGTATAACATAGCAAACCCATACATCAAAAGCTTCAAAAAAATCTGAGCAATCAGAATTCGGTATAATATAGAGGGGTTCTCATTTAAAAAAATCATATGTTTAGTTTGTAACGTAGTTATGTAACACTCTATGTATATATATATATATATATATATATATATATATTTATATATATATATATATATATATATATATATATATATTATATATATATATATATATATATATATATATATATTATATATATATATATATATATATATATATATATATATATATATATATATATATATATTATATATATATATATATATATATATTTATATATAAATTTATATATACATATATATATATATATATATATATATATATATATATATATATATATATATATAATATATATATATATATATATATATATATATACATATATATATATATATTATATAATATATATATACATATATATATATATATATATATATATATATATATATATATATATATATATATAATATATATTTATATATAAATATATATATACATATATATATATATATATATTATATATATATATATATATATATATATATATATTATATATATATATATATATATATATATATATATATATATATATATATATATATATATATATAATTTTGGTTTCCGACACTAAGAATTACTTTTGAAAAAAACAATTTATTCGATGTGAAGCTTACAAGATGGAAGTTACTTAATTAATCTTACGGTTCTATGTTAGTGAGGGCTTATATAGGCAAGCAGCGATGAATCAGCACAAGGTTACGATTGACGTCATTAAAATGGATAAGCTGTACTTTGACTACATAACTCCTCCCCATTTAAAGAATGTTCGTTACCCTTAATTTTAAGGTGACGAATCTTCAAGAAAAATCTATAAAAAATTATAAGCACTACAATAATAATAAAAATTACAAATACAATTGTTATAAAGCTTATAGTTGTAGGATGTGGAGCCCATTGGTATAGGTCGTCCAGTTTGGGGATGTCTTCCTCTTGAATATTCTTCCAATTTGTTGTATAGGTCCAATTTGCTTCCAGTGGCGCAAGATAGACCTGAGCATATGTGTTGAAAACTTCTCGGGGGTGTATTCTCTTGAATCCATTAGTAATTATACATTCTGACGTAATTTGAGACAATTTACGGATTTTATGAGAGAATGAACCACTTTCGCATTATTCTTGTATCATTTCATTGTTAATGGAAATGATATTTCCATTTTCCATTTCGAATAAATCTTCTTGAGGCTCAACCGAACTGCGATTACAATGTTTTTGCAGGGTTTTTAGAACCATTCGGACACATTCAGGGGGTTTCTTCAGGTATTCTTGTTTACAGATGTAGAAGTCTTCGACTTGTTGAATGACCTCGGTATTCCATACAATCTCTTCGTTGCGTGTTAACCCATAGGAATTAAGGTTAGGAATTCTGGTATTTCGGAAAGGTACGTTATACAATCTAAACAGGTCATATTTATCATTCTTAAAAATTGGTATGGTTATGCTAAATAAAATATTGAAACCCTTAATAAAAACTTTTGTTACGCATACAGCATAATAGTCTGTTAAATGAGAGAATGGTAACATT
Source organism: Cynegetis impunctata (assembly GCA_030704885.1). Lineage (NCBI taxonomy): Eukaryota > Metazoa > Arthropoda > Insecta > Coleoptera > Coccinellidae > Cynegetis > Cynegetis impunctata. The sequence continues at coordinate 21,092 of JARQZK010000169.1, forward strand.
TTTTCTTTCTTTATTACTTCATTAAATTTCGACAGAGGTAGAATATTTTCCTGTAAAAGGTGCAAACGTGCAAAACTGATGGCATTTTCAATTTCTGATAATATTATTGCTATCTCGTGTGAATGGAGAATTATTAGATTAAGTTTTAAACTTAAATCGTTAGCTACCTTTAACTGTTCAGTTTTCTTAATTAAAAAATTAATAGTATTCACATATTTCGTTTGAGTATCAGATACTATTCGCAGTATTTTCTGCTGATTAGCTTTCAAAATGTTCTCATTCTTTTTAATTGCTTCAAAATATTTTTGATATATTAATTCATCGTCCGCGTCTAAAGTACCAAATAAAAATTTAAAAGTGGATCCTCCAATATTCAATAAGCCTTTTCGCGAACGTATTTTCTGTGTGATTATATTATTAAAAGTTTGTTCATTTCTATTGACCGAAGTATTAGCCATAACCAGATATTGGTACACAGGAACAGTATACGTCGTGTTTATGCTTTCTTTAATTATCTCTTTTTGGATTTTAATTAATTCGGGTATTCCCGATATATCGTGATGAAACAATAAATATTTAGCATGATCTGTTACATAAATTTTTCCTCAATGTATAGGTAACAAATCATATGAAATCTCTTGAACAGAGAATGTATGAACTTAAACCAATATAAATAAGAGGATGAAGGATACAGGGTTCATTTGAAAATTATGAAAACTAATTAGTGTTTTCTTTGTTTTATTCTATTTTTATGATAAACATGCTTATTTTGAGGATTTTTGATTATAATATCACTAATGATATTTATAGGTATTTTCTTATAAGGTTCTTTCAATTTAGTTTGAAATGGTTGTTTTAAATAAGCATCTTCATTTTCCTGTGAATCTTTTTGATCCTGTCTATTCTTATTTAATTTCTCAATATTTGCTTCGTTTTTGTCTTTGGCATTATTTACTACTTTAAATATTTCTTACATGTTTTCACGATATGTCTGTACATAGTCTGATACTATTTCTTGCGTTGTTTTTTCTAAAGGGATAGAATAATTTAGATCGCCTTTAATAATTTTCATTGAAGTATATTCTAAATTTGAATGTATAGAATTATTATACGTCATAATGGCTCTATTGATTCGTGACGTTAATGGAATTTTTTCTGTAGAGAGACATCTCAACTGTTCGATTAACGTAGAATGAAATCTCTCGACTGGAGAATTTGAGTTGGGATTTAAGTTAGTTATATAATGTAATATTATTTTGTGAGTATCACAAAAATCTTGTATTGTTTTATTTTTGAAGTCGGTACCGTTGTCGCAGGTAATACGTTCAGGTACTCCATTATTACTCATGAAAAGAATTAATTTATCCATTACTTCGTTAGCTGTTTTATGCAGTAAAGGGTAACATTGTGTAAATTTTGAAAATGAGTCAATTATTGTTAAACAAGTAGTATTATCAACTTTGAAAGTATCTACGTACAAATGAGAAAAGGATTTTGAGCCCACTGGTGTGCTCTTGAATATCAATTTAGTAGGTGTGCGTTCGTATTTATTTTTCCGACATATTTCGCAGGCATTTATATATTTTTGAACAGCTGTGTCCAATTGAGGCCAATAAAATTTTCTTTTTAAAGCTTGAGTGTTATCTTTAATTCCGGGATGTCCAGATTTTGATGTGTGATAAAGTTCTATTTTTTCTAGTTGATCACTTTCTTGTTCTATATCTTCTAGAAAAACATTTGAGATTTTTAATTCGAATGATTTAGCCTTGAAATTATTTTGCAGAATTCGTATGAACGGAATTTTTAGTTCGTCATGCTTAAAAAATAAACAATATGATTTTCCGTGTATTAAATATTCTTTAATAAATTTTGTAAAATCATTTTCCTCATTTATCGAGACCATAAGCCTATTACGATTTTTGAATAATTTCGATTTTTGTACGACATAAATATTTGAGGTTTTTACAAATATTATCTGATTTTTATAATGATTTAAAGGTCGCTCCGTATATGGAAATTCTATAATTGGATTTTCGAAGCTACTATGTATTGTTTCGTCGTCATTCTCAAGGTCTTTGATGAGTTCGTCTAATTCTCCAGCAGTTATATCCATATCTATCTCGTCCATATCTTTATTCGGAAACAAAGAATCTATTTCATCATCTAACATATTAATTTCGCTTGACTCATTCAATGCGCTTATCTTAAGTGCTTCCTTTTGTTTATTGCTGTCCTTCGAATATGAGGCTTTATCTCTATTTATTTTTAAACGGGACAAATAATCTGCATTATTGCTCGTGCCTGGTTTGAATTTTATCTCGTAATTAAATTCTTCGAGTCTCAATTTCCATCGCATGAGTCGGGAATTAGGTTCTTTCAATGAATTTAACCTAACCAAAGGTTTATGGCCCGTAAAAATAATGAATTTTGTACCATATAAATATGGTCTGAAATGTTTTGTTGCCCATACTATGGCTAGTAATTCTTTCTCAATTGTTGAATATTTTGTTTCGGGATCTGTTAATGTTTTACTTGCGTAAGCTATAGGTAAATCTGAACTAGGCACAGTACCTTGTGATAAAATTGCTCCAATAGCGTAATTTGACGCATCCGTAGTTAAATTGAAAGTTTTGGAGAAATCAGGATAAATTAAAATTGGGTGATTCATCAATAAATTTTTCGAAGTTAAAAATGTTTCTTTATACTCTAAATCCGTGGTATCTATTTTGGCATCTTTCTTAAGATATTTTGTCATAGGTTTTGTGACTTTAGCAAAATTTGGAATGAACTTACGATAATAACTTAACATTCCTAAATAAGATTTTATTTCCTTGTAAGTTTGTGGTAATGGGAATTTTCCGATTATTTCGATCTTTTTCGGGTTAGGTTTGACACCTTCTGGAGTAATAACATGTCCTAAAAATTCTATTTCTGATTTGAAAAAACTAGATTTATCTAGCTGTATTTTCAAATTCTCTTTTTGTAGTGTCTCTAAAATATTATGTATATCCGCTAAATGGGATTCTATAGATTTTGAGAATATCATTATATCGTCCATGTAGACATAACAATTTTTTCCTATAAAATTTTGCAAAATGTTATTCATTGAGCGTTGAAACGTATTTGGGGCGCATTTTAACCCAAATGGCATCCTGAGGAACTCATAGTGCCCATTGTCAACAGTAAAAGCAGATTTTTCTATACTTTGTTCATCTAACTGAATTTGGTGAAAACCTGATGCTAAGTCCAAAGCTGAAAAGTATTTGGCTCCTTTTAGCTTATCTAAAAAGGCATCTATCTGAGGGATCGGGTATTTATCATCGATAGTTTTTTCATTTGATTGTCTGTAATCAATGGCCATACGCCATTTTTCTTTACCAGATTGGTCTTGTTTTTTCTTGACCATTACTACTGGAAATGACTAGGGTGAAATGCTAGGTCGAATAATATTTTTATCTAATAAATCCTATATTTGATTTTGGATTTCTTCGCGATGTTTCTCGGGATATCTATAAATTTTGGCATGAATTTTTGATGTAAAATTAAGTGGTTGTCCTGGTAATTGAAAAGCATTTTCTGTATTATTGAAAATTTTAATTAGTTGATTTTGTATTTTTGTTGGTAAGTGTTTCAAATCTACAGAATAAGAATATCGTCTTGGAATTACTTTCTGGAAAGGAATAGGAATTCTACATTTTTCTCCAATTAATAAATTATTTTGTAAGTCAATTTTAAAATTATTTTGTTGTAGAAATTCAAAACCAACTATTCCTTCGTATTGTGTATGAAATTTTTACAGTACAAAGGGATATTCTTTATTTAAACCAAAAGAATCAAGGGGGAATGAAACTTTTTCGTGACTCACATCATGTCCATGTGGTGTAATTAAATCTGTATCTTCAGAATGAATCAAATGAGGTATAATATTATATGCAATTTTAGGATTGATCAAACATACTGTACATCCACTGTCTAATAATAATTTACATTTTGGGTACTCAATTTCAATATATGGTAAATGATTTTTTCTAAGTTTATTATTTAGGGAATTTAAGTCGATGGAATTTCTGAGGCAGTTATCTGAAAATTTTCATGATCTACTTCCTCAATTTCTTCAATAACCTCTGAATTATTTTCATGATTGAATTCAGTATTTTCTTCGAATTGATTTTCAGCGTTATTCTCCATATCGAAATTAGTAATTTCTTCCGATATATAATTAGGAATTATTTGTCTTGTATTTTGGAAATGATTATATCCTTGCGCATTTCTATTATATGGCGCTCTATTGGGTATTTGATTATTATTTTGCACTTGCCTTTGTTGTGCTATCGGGTTAGCAGTAGTCGTAGACATAGGGGATGGTCTATATTTTGGTATATAATTACTATTAGGTTTAAAAACATTCGTTTTTGATATTTCTGACCGATTATTTCCGAAAACTTGTCTGTTAGTGGGAAATTGTCTTTGCGTAATTATTTTAGGTTGTACATTAATTGGTCAAGAAGGAAATACCTTTTGTTGGCTATCACTCGTATGCTTCCAAGTTCGCAATAAATCTAACTGGGATTTTTGAGGAATATAATTTTCGACCATTGTTATAGCTAAATCGAATGTTATATTCGGTGTCGTCAGTAAGGAGGTTTGCAATTTTATTGCAACATTACTAATTAAAACATTTTTGACTAAGTCCGAGACCAATTGTTTGTGTAACAATTTTAATGCAGCATCTAATGTAGGTTCCGCATCTATTCTGTAATTAATTCTAATTTTATAAGTTTTGATTTCTTCAATGAAATCTAAAATGTCTTGATTTGGTTTTCTGCGTAAGAATTGTAATTTATTCTTTAATACATCTAAATTCGCATGATCTCCAAATTTCTGTAATAAAAATTGTCTAAACGCGTGCCATGTATTTGGTACGTTAGACGAACGATATTCGGCGTTTGCTTTATCTATTAATTTGCTTTTAATCACAACAACGCAGTACGTCTTTACGATTGCTTCCGTCGCTGAGAATTGTGCGATATATTCTTCGCAAGCACTTAAAAATGAATTCAACTCGGCTTGTATACCGGAAAATTTCGGTAGCAATGCTCTAAATTCACGAGCTAACATTAAAATATGGTGCTCTGCCATATTAATTATTTTATTTGATTTATTTCGTCGCTGAGACTCTAAATTCAAATTTTCGATTGATTCTATTAGGGAATCAATATTGAAAAATTTTCAATTTTATGAAAAATTTATTATATTTTTAACCCTTGACTTAAATTAAAATGACCTGCTATAACGGTAAGCTATAGGGAGTCTAGGTTTTGGGTCTGGAAACCGTAAGAAAAACAGGAAGATAATTTACACTTGCAACTTACATTGATTGTTTCTTGCAAGGTCGTCGGCGCTACCCTTGCTTTGCACCCTGTTTGAATTCTTGTCTGGTCAGTAGAACTCGGGACTGGTACTACCAAATTCGCAATCACTATGAGATTAAAGTGAGCTTGTGTTGTATTTCGGATTGTGCTCAAGAATTAACATTCACTTAAACTTTTCTTCTTACTTTTTAAGTTAACGCATTGATTAATTTTCTTACAAGATTCGGAAGATTTATCTTGTTTGTTGAACTTATTTTATTCGGAAGGGTTTAATACAACAATCCCATCCTCGTCGCCAATTTTGGTTTTCAACAATAAGAATTACTTAAAAAAAAAACAATTTATTCGATGTGAAGTTTACAAGATGGAAGTTACTTAATTAATCTTAAGGTTCTATGTTAGTGAGGGCTTATATAGGCAAGCAGCGATGAATCAGCACAAGGTTACGATTGACGTCATTAAAATGGATAAGCTGTACTTTGACTACATAACTATATATATATATATATATATATATATATATATATATATATATATATATATATATACATAGATTCAATTAACGATATTGGTAATCTTAGTGGAATATATAAATATGTTTTAAGTTTAGATAAATCTTCCCTGAATGCTATTTAATATTCAGTATCATATTTTCTCATGTTCATAAATTAGCTATACCTTCTTCATAGTATCGTTATATTCCTTTCTATGAAATTGTCCACATGCGCGGGTTACTGATAATACAATGTCGCTTGACAGTCATCTGGGTTTGTTATTGTTTTTCGTGAGGTTATGTTTGGCTCCTCGCTTACTAAATTAATAGAAAATTTTTATTCCAAAAAACAATGAGCTGTTGTAGAGTTGTGTCACGTTATGGGCCTTACAACCTAACTGTTTGGAAGTATTTGATTAAATCTTGGCATTGGTTTTTGAGATTCAGTCAGATTTTTATACCATTCAGTTGATATTTCGAGCCCCTTTATTTCTGTATTTTAGCTGTATTCACTTTATTTTAACATGTTTTCGGTTTTAAATTAGTTTTTGTTGTATATTCCTTGTAAATTGCAGGAACTAGAGTTCAAAGAAACTGTTTTATACATGTAATTTTGTTGTTTTATATATATATATATATATATATATATATATATATATATATATATATATATATATATATATATATATATATATAAGACGAACTGTTTCGGTGTAACATTCTTTGTCATTCTTTTTAAATTGTAGATGTCCTGAGGAAGACTCAATAAAGAGTCGAAACGTCGACTGAGACAAATTTGGTTGTTTAGATCATAACTCCTTGCCGAATACCCAGCTATAATAACATATTTTATATACATAGATATATAAATATATATATATATATATATATATATATATATATATATATATATATATATATATATATATATATATATATATATATATATATATATATATATATATATATAGGTACATATATATGCAGGGTGTTCGGCACATGAAGCCCCATGAAGTCATTTGCTACCTTTTCTCTTTGGTCCCAGGGTTCTAGGACCCACGGTTAAGGAGATATAATTTTTTTTCTTAAATTTCCCAAAATTCCGCCTTCAAACCCTCATAAGTTTTTTATTAATAGCTGGAAAAGCCCAATATTTTCAACATAATATTCTGTTTTTACCCCGAGGCGAAGCTGAAGCGGTTATAGTCTCACGATATGTGTCTGCTTCCCATCTTATCAATTTGATTCATAATTTGCAGCAAAATGAGCCGGAATAGGATATTCAAATTTGGCAGTCAATCAATGAATTTTTTTGCTAAATTTTCACGTATTTTATTCGTAATATGGACTTATTAATACATTTATTGCAATTTTCCTTCATTTCATTAGTAAAATCGACTTTCATTGTTATTTAATTTATATAATACATTCAAAAAATATTGACGACATGCACATGTGCCGAGGAGTTTTATCATTCCTAGTGCTACGCAGTAGGGTGTCCTTCATTTTTCAAATAGTTAATAGTTTTCATTACAATAAACATTAAACTTAAAAATTCAATGTTGAAAGAAGTAAAAACAATTGAGAGCTTCACTCTCCTTTAAAAACTTCTTTACTGAATGAAATTTCTAATTGTATGCTACACATTGATAAGAAAAAAACATTTCTGCTTCAAATTGCGGATATTCCTTCAGAAAGACGGAAATCGTTCTGACTTAGTGAGGAAAATAATTTTATTTTTATGATCGTTTATTTGAACAGAAGTTAAACTACTAACAATAATTCAATATATAACTGTTCTGTAGTTATAAATATTGTTCGAATTGTTTTTCCTTGTTCCTAATGCACGCCTGGCACCTCTTTTTTACTTCAGCCGTTACGGTATCTACATATTTGTTGAAGCATAAATATTTCTCTTCTTTCTTCGATCACAATTTGATTTTATGATCGATTATTCGAAAAAAAGTTACTACTTATAATAATTTAATACCTGTCTGCTCTCCTGGTACACATTTTGTTCGAAAAAAAAAATTATTATTTACTACAATGAAGAACAGTTCGAACAGAATTTATAACTACAGAACAGTTATATATTAAATTATTGTTAGTAGTTTAACTTTTGTTCAAATAAACGATCATAAAAATAAAATTGTTTTCCTCACTAAGTTCGAATCTCTGCCGTCTACGGAATATCCGCAATTTGAAGCAGATATGATTTTTTTTTATCAATGTGTAATATACCGTTGTATATAAATGTTGTATATAAAATGTGTTTCCTTCATTAAAATGTTCCTTAACATCTTTCAATTTGGTACAAATCACAATATAACAATTTAATGAAATTTATGTTAGTTAAGGATTATTTAATTTTTTAATCATCAACTGCTTTTATTCTACAGGGCGATATTCAAACAAACACCTTTTCCACCAGTCCAATATATTCGGCAGCGGTACGTGTGAATAAATTCGAGATGTATGTCAGAACATCTTTTTCAACTGGAGAGCTGGAGAGGCAGTACAATGTAAAATAATTTGATATTATGCATGATTTATATATAAAGTCTTATACTTTTTCAGCTGTTATCACCAGAGCAGACGGAATATTCAGAGCCTTCAGTATTAATGAGAAATGAAACAAATAACATATATCTTGATATCGTTCCATGTAAGTGACAACATATTCAACTTTATATTTCTTCAATAATGAAAATGTCTTAGGAAAAGTAGAACACTATTGGATACATACGATAATAAATTTTGTGTATTCAAGGTATAACGTTTATGGAATTGCTTTACGTAGATTCTTAATGATCAAACATGCAGAACTAATTTATGAGAAGTTGAATTTTTTTTTCAATGCTCCATTTAACTTTTTCTAGACTTCAATTCTGTATATTTGACCATTGTTAATCTACGTATGCTGCATTTTAAGACGTTTCCTAAGATACATAAAATTGTTTGTCTTATACATTCTATATGAATGCATCTGCATATAGGTAATATAGGTGATTTATATCAATACTTGAATTGTAAAATACCATTTTCAATAATTTTGTTCAAATCAATATTTGCTACAGTGTAAGAAACGTCTAATTTAGAAATTTTGAAATTCCCTCAAATGCAAAATTGATTTTCGTTGAAGTAGTTAATGTGTTGTTGTCCACCTAAACTAGGAAGTTGAAAATATTGCTGAAAGCAGTCTTCTTTCATAAAATTTCATAGAACACAATTAACAAAGCTATGTTAGTCTTCACCTTATGCTTGAAAGGAAGTTATTTCAAATTTATGAACATAGTATATTATCAATTGTTAACGAATAACAATTAAGTTATCGGGTTTCTTCTTAGTTGATTGAAGTATTTAAGTCTTATCTTGAATTTAAAAATTTAGGTCCTTTTGAAACATGTATGATTATGACGTTTTCATTCGTATTTTTCCACAAACAGTGGATTATTGCATTGTATTATAAACACACATGAAGGCAGTGGTGTTTGAATCATTTCTTTCTCCTCTACCACAATTTTTGAGGTTTTAAAGAAGTTTCACACACACACATACATTTAGGGTGGAACGAAAATAGCAAAAAATATATTTTTTCTGAATATCATTTTGTGCTGAAAAGTTGCCTATAGGGATTGCCTATTATAGCCCAAAAACTGGATGATATGAAATAAAATCTTCCACTGCCCCACCTTGCCTGAAATCGATAAAATAATTTTAGAGTTTACGTAATGCATTCCCTAGCATATTATGTTTTAAAAATAGTTAAAAAGCTATTTTAAATCACAATATCCCAGAGCTCACCACGAGGAGGTAGTTGCATGTCGAGCTCCACCCATCCCAGCCCACCCTTAATAATATTTACTCTTTGGTAGCATACTGTGCCTTAGTATCAAATTTTGGCTTAATTTTTCGAGACTCCAATCTGGTGCGAATGAATCCATCTCTAGAATCGTGACCACAAACTGCTGAAGAAGCTTTTGTAACTAGCTTGACACACCTCTCAACAGCCTGTGTGTGACGGGGACACTTTTGAAATTCCATAATGTCTCCATCTTCTTTCACACATCCAGAAATTACCATGCTTTTAAGTTCATCTGTTGAGTATTGAAAAGTTAGTGGTGGCTCCGTCAGAATGCAGTCTTGCCAGGATATTATTTCAATGTAGTCATTGGCATCAAAATTTAATTTTGGGATTTGAAATTGTCTGATCGTCTTAGGTTGTTTCGTCCTGGCTTTCAGAATCCTTCTCAAACCAAGCTCCCTGATATGTTTTTGCTCATCACACAACATCGTTAGAAGAATATTTTCGGGATGGGCGAAGTACCCATTTCTCTGGATCACAGGATCTATCACACGTTTGAGGTCTGGACTTAAATACCGAGATCGTTTTATTAACTGAAACCAATTCTGAGAGCCGTTCTTGCAGGATGGATTGCACTTAATTATAAACCAAACTGGAGTGTAAACTTTAACAACATACTCTACTAGTAGTTTCAGGTTTTCGGATGGAGATTTTGTTCCAATATATAAACGGTGTAGCCTATTCGCTGTTGTTAACCATCGAGAATGAGATTGTTTTCCCGGGTCTCTTCGAGCCAAATTATCACTGCAATTACCAGTCATAACAGCACGGCAGATTTCCAACAAATATTTCTGATCGGTACTTAAATCTATCTCGTCAATTTCGGGTATATTGGATTCAAAATAAATCTTGCTCTAGAAATTTTGGAAAAAAGATGGGAAGATTTGAAACCATTTACAACTTTACCAAAATCAGAATTTATAAAGGCCACAAAGTTTTGTCTAAAATCAGCATATTTCTGTTATAATCAACAATTTTATTCTCAAATTTTCGGAACTCCAATGGGCTACCAAATTTCTACTACGATTGCAAATCTTGTCATGGAAGAACTTGAACAAAACATATTAAACAAATTACAATTTAAACCTACATTTTTCAAAAGATATATTGACGATTGTTTAACCGCAATCCCCAAAAACAAAGTTGATGAAATTTTGACAATGTTCAACTCATTTAGTGATAGATTGCAATTCACTGTAGAGATTGAAGATAAAAAATCAATTAATTTTCTCGACCTAACAATTCTACATGATAAAAACGGTAAAATTAAAACCGACTGGTATAATAAAAATGTTTGGTCAGAAAAATACCTAAATTTCGAATCATGTGTACCAGAAAAATACAAGAAGAGTGGAATCAACTGCCTCGTTGATAGAGCCATCAAACTTTCCCACCCAGAATTCCGAAAGAATAATTTAGAAAAAATTAAAAAAGTGTTAATAAAAAATAATTATCCAAAATACTATTTCGAACCTATTATAAAAAAACGCATTCATCAAATTTACAATAACACATATATTAATAATAACAGGGATTCAAATAACACAAACTATATAGGACTTGAATACATTCCAATTCTTTCGTAAAAAATCGATAACTGCCTAAGAAACTATGATATCAAAGTAGGACACAAACCTAATAATTTTACAAAAAATTTTTTCACCAAACTCAAACCTAACACCGAATTTAGAAACAAAACACATACAATTTACAAAATTGATTGCAAAGATTGCAATGGAACTTATATTGGTAACTCAAAACAATACTTGCACAAAAGATTATATGAACATCGATATTCGGTAATCAACAATAAAAAATGCACCGCTCTATCAAAGCACGCATTAGATGAGTTACACTCGTTCGATTTCGACAACACGAAAATCCTTGCTGTTGAGGAAAATAACACACAAAGAACCTTCTTAGAAATGCTGGAAATAAATTTAGACAAAAATTCAATTAACTCGAGAACACAATTAGATAGCTTTATTCACACTTGTCAAAATCTTTTTCAATAATAAAATTGCAATTTTACTTCACGTTCATTAATTTTTGTTTATTTTGTTTTATATATATATTTTTTTCTCAACCCTTGTTCGGAAATTAATTTCCATTTTGGAAACATAATAGATAATGTTTGCGGAGATTATGGGATTGTTTTATTATTTTTGTTAGAGGACTTTGACTGAAAAGTCAGATGCTTCATGCCCTTCATCATGTAAACTAAAATATTGTATAAAAAGTGTCTATCCATATGCGATCTTCGTGCATACTCTGCCACTCACAGTTAAACCAGTGAATTGTACTAACGTTGAATGCTTCGTACTGTAGTTAATCCATATACATATGAACTTTCACTTAAGTTTATACGTAAGTAACAATTGTTCTTAATGTTTGATGTATTTGTGAAACCATTTGTTTGTGTTTTAGATAATAAATTTTGATTTGAAAATGGCTAATCGCCGAAACGCGTAAAAATGTTTCTCAATATTGAAACCTAGAGAAAAACTCTATTCAACATTATAAATGACCTACCCCCAAGAATTATAAATTAATAAAACATAACAGGTCAGGAAATAATCCACTTCATATATATATATATATATATATATATATATATATATATATATATATATATATATATATATATATATATATTATCCATATAACCAAATTATATTATATATATATATATATATATATATATATATATATATATATATATATAATATATATATATATATATATATATATATATATATATATTATATATATATATATAACCAAATTTTTCAAATACTTCCGACCGCGGAAATCTTTCTGAACATATATATACATATAAATATATATATATATATATATATATATATATATATATATATATATATATATATATAGATTTCTGCGGTCGGAAGTATTTGAAAAATTTGGTTATATATACAGGGCTATTCAAATTCGAGTATATGCATGGGGATTTCGATAACGGTAAGAGATAGAGCGATGGTTAAATAGGGACAAAGTAGCATATTTCAGAGGTTAGTTATATGGATAAAAAAAATCTGATCTAGCTCCTTTAGTTCTGGAGTAATATAGGAAAAATCGAAAATTTCGAAATCCTTTTTTTGCCTATATCTCTTTATTTAATGAGTTTTTTTTTTTTTTTTTAACTCGAGGGACCTACAGTTTAACGCCGGTTCCGAACGGCCAATGGGCTTGTATTCTGTGTACATTACCCAACATTTTTTAATTTTAATAACCACTGAAAACCGGACATATACAACACCCAAGAGCGAGGTGGGACTCGAACCCACAATCCTCGGTTTACAAACGGTATAAGGCAGTTCACCTTACCGCTGGTCTACCGAGGCCTCTATTTAATGAGTTGTTTTCAAAACAATTTTCACTTTGCCATTGCCACTTTTTGTAGGCTATCTAAATATCTAAATAGAAATTATATACAGGGTGTCGTATGACTTGGGCCACCCTCAACTTTCAATTTTCAAATACGGAACTGTATTTTTTATTGCATTTTTTTGAATGCCAAGAATCATGTTTTATATTGACGTAGTATTTTCATCTAAACCACAGAGTGTTCTGGAAATATTGAACTATTACCAGTAAAATTTCAACATTTTTTAAAAATTGCAGCTCTAATTAGAAAAATTTCATAGAATAAGGTATAAAATGCCTAGGATTTGGAAGATAATCAACATTATTCGAAGAAAAATGTCTTCTTCAAGAATTCAACCACATTTCATTTCACGCAACCCATGATCAATGTACAAAAATGTTAAATTCTTCCCAGTACGTACATGTATGTGCATAGAATCAATGCCCACACAAAATAATCTTCCAATAGAAATCTTCATACTCCAGACACCAATTTGGAAATATTTCATTGTAACTCACTTTTCGAACTACCTATATATGTTTCATATATTGGCGTTTTATTTTTATATAAATCATAAAGTGTTTTGGAAATATTGAACTGATACTAGTGATATCTCATCATTTTTTAATTCCATAACAACTCTAATTGAATAATATCAGAGAATGAGAGGTGAATCAGACAAATTGATTCCTTAAGAAAAATCAATTTCAGAATTTCCAAATTATCTAGTCTCACTACTTGTTCGAAATAACAATAAAATAAAATCAACATTCCAGAGAGATATTTTATTTCTTTACCATAATATAGCATTGGTAGAATAATTATTGATCCCAATGTCGACTCACCTCAGTAGGTAGGAGGAAGATCTGTTTTATGTATTCTGCTGAGAACTCACAAACATAATCTGTCACAAACATTATTGATCACATTGACACATATTATTGATCATATAGGTTTTTATATTTTATAACTTATCGCACAAGAACATGTTTAGTTATTATCTAGAATTGAAATAAGTCATTATAAGTAATCATAATCGAAATAAATGTTTGAATTGGCGATCTTCTCGTTTCAGACATTTACGGAGTCGTTTTTTTAAGTTACTATTCGCTCTGAAAATATCTCTTCGGCGTAGTGATGCGAAAGCGTTCATGATTTTAATTCTTAGGTAAATCTTATATATTTTCAATTTCGTTTTGATATATTCTATTTTTTAGTGTACCCCATAAGAAAATGTCAAGCGGAAAGACGAATGCTCCTATTATTTCTGTAGAAAACGTTAATCATATCTCTTTTCTGCTCTAAGGGGAAACCCATTTTCAGTACTAACAGATTTTTCATTAAATACCAACGATAATTTCCAAGAAACTGTCAAAATAATGACAAGTGAGGTGAACTAAATATTTATTTTCCAAAGCATACTATGAGAATTCAAATAGTTTAATCATAATTGTTGTATATAGCAACAGAATGCCCACGAATTTGCTGAAAATGTAGGTAGTTCGGAAAGTGAGTATCAATGAAATATTTCCAAATTGGTGTCTGTAATATAAAGATTGCCAGTCGAACGTTTTTTTGTTTGGGCAATGATTATATGCACATACACGTACTAGGAAGAATTTCGCATTTTCTTACATTGATCATGGGTTGCGTGAACCGAAATGTGGATGAATTCTTGAAGAAGACATTCTTCGTCGAATAATGTTGATTATCTTCCAAATCCTAGGCATTCTATATCTTATCCTATGATATTTTTTTTATTAGAGCTGAATTTTTAAAAAAATGTTGAAATTTTACTGGTAATAGTTCAATATTTCCAGAACACTCTGTAATTCAGATGAAAATACTACGTGAATATAAAACATGACTCTTGGCATTCAAAAAAATGCAATAAAAAATACAGGTCCGTATTTGAAAATTGAAATTTGAGGGTGGCCCTATTCATACGACACCCTGTATATAATTTCTATTTAGATATTTAGATAGCCTACAAAAAGTGGCAATGGCAAAGTGACAATTTTTTTGAAAACAATTCATTAAATAAAAAGATATAGGCAAACAAAGGATTTCGAAATTTTCGATTTTTCCTATATAACTCCAGAACTAAAGGAGCTAGATAAGATTTTTTTATCCATATAACTGACCTCTGAAATATGCTACTTTGCCACCATTCAACCATCGCTCTATCTCTTACCGTTATCGAAATCCTCATGCATATACTCGAATTTGAATAGCCCTGTATATATATATATATATATATATATATATATCTATATATATATATATATATATATATATATATATATATATATATGTATATTTTTAAATGTAACTTTTTTTTTTGTTTTTGATTTTCACTATATTTTGTTGAACACAACAATTGCTTCGCCAAACACAGTGACTACTTCAGATGAGTAATTCCATCTAACATTACAAATGGAATATCTTACGATTATTTTTTTCGTATGAATTTCAACGAATTAGAAAGATCAATTCAGTTAAGTTACCTATAATTTAGATAATACCTGATTATACATAGAGTAGCTCTACCAATCGAAAACTAATAGGACCGTCAAATTTTGACGTTTATCAATAACTCTTCAGAAATGAGTCGATTCGGAGATTTTTACTTAATATACCCAACAAATAATCGTATCAAATACAATGCGTACTTCAAAATAAATACGGTTATACATATCAAACTTCCGGCATATTTACAAATCGAGTCAGTTTGACAGAATAATCCTCCCGCTTCGCGGGCGGATTATTCAAACTGTCAAACTGACACTCTTTGTAATTATGCAACAAGTAATCGATGTATAACCTGATTATACTTATAGTATTACTACTGAATATAGAAATAGGAAGTACCTACAAATGAGGATAAGGAAATCTAAATGTAATCTATTGGCATGTAAATGAAACTGAAAAAACAGGTACAACGAATTAATATTTCACTAATAGTTATTTAATAAACTAGTTTATTAATGACAGCGATTAATGGTTGAGATATTTTAACGCGTGAGCGGAGCGAGCGCGTTAATAGTTCGAGACCATTAATCGCTACATTAATAAACGAGTTTATTACAAGATTTTTCCGTCGACCTCATCATGAATTGAGTATAAATTCTTGATTGAAATAAATTTTTATTTTGCATGACAGATACACTTGACACAATATAAATTTCTATGTTCATTTCGATATATTTATATTTATGCTCCCGATGGAACAATTTGAGAAATTCATAGATGGAATATTAGACATTTCTATGTGACATTCTGAATAGTTAACATTACCTACAATATCCGATAAGGAATATGTGGAACTGGTGGAAGCTGAAGTGTTATTTTCTCTCGAACGCTTATTGCATAAAATTTTTTCCGCAGTTTCTACTTTATTTTGTATAGAGTTAAATTTTTCGATTTGAATTATGAATTCCTTTTCTTTGTGGAATAACACAGACACAGACACAGAATAATTCAACTATTCCGTGCTGAATACTTCTGTGTTTGGTTGCCCATGACAATCATACATTAAAATAGAAGAAATTGCACATTAAAATGGGTCATTAATGATCAATTTCGTGTACGTTAAAGTAAGCTTTTATTTAGAGGTCGACGAAAATAGTTATTCTCCTAACAAGTGCGGAAAGAGATATTTTCCCGCACGAAATTCCGCTTCGCGTCGTTCGGGTAAGCAGTTGAGTGCGGGAAAGACTCTTTCCGCACGAGTTAGGAACAATATTTTCTCTACAAGCGCTTATTTTAACGGAGATTTTAACACATCGATGAAATTCGATTTGATATATTCAAATAATTTCATACTAATGACATATTATGTTAATTCACATGTCGTTTCCATAGTAACGTCGTCGGTGGCGTTCGGTGCATAAAGACATATCATTATTCAAATTATTCTCTAATAAAAGCGAGCGGGAAAAACCCCCGCTATTCCATTACCGCACGCAAACGCGTGCGGAAATGGAATAGCAGGGGTTTTTCCCGCACTGTTTGGCAATGTGACTCTTTACGAATTGAAATGCGTGCGGGAAAAGGGTTGAAAGCGCACGCTTGTAGAAAAAATAAATTTAACAGAGGAGAATTATTCATTCTAACTGATTATTCAATAAAGTATTGAAACTTTTTCTAATATTGATTTCAAGGTCTTCTAATGAATTAAGTTTATATCCTTTTTTATCTGAATATAATATTTAATATTCATCATTGAAGCTATGATTATGTTGCAGAAGGTGTGATGAATATGTTGAATCTGTTTCTTCCATGTTCGGATATTTTAACTCTGATGTTTCTACCGGTTTGGCCAACCATAGGCCATGAACCGCAAGATAGCTTATACATTTCAAATATATTAAGAGGTGAATATTCATCTTTTGAATTTCTTGTATCTTAACCTATTGTATTCTCAGTTTTGAAGGATATTCTTACATTTAAATTTGACAAGAAAGAAGAGATTTTGTGTGTTGGATTACCTATATAAGTTATTGATTCAAAGTTTTCATCAAAATCTTGTATATTTGTATATACTTGATAAATGGCTGAATTATAAATTCTTTTTCTTTGCATATCATCTGAGACTTCTGAAGAATATCCATTATTGAGACAATTTCGTTTTATATTTTTTGTATAATTCGCTTGTAATGTATCAAGTTATTATAAGCTAACTTTATGTTCATGTCCTATGACATATATTGGCCAAACCGGCAGAAACTTTGGAGTTATATCTGAATATAAAAGAAGTTAATATAAGGTAAAAATAGATTCGACATACTCATCATACCTGCTGGAACATAGTCTTAGCTTCAATGATGAATTTGAAATATTACATCTGACAAAAAAAAATAACTGGTTTTCAGAATATCATGACAGAAAATTTCCTTCAAAATATCAACTGAATACTATTTATTGAATCGGTTAGATTTTCATTTGCTAAACGAGATCAAGTGCTCTTTTTGGATCATATACTGCTCGTAAAGAATGACAGCTTCAATTGTAGGTTTGACGTTTTTACTCAAGATCAGACTAGATAATCTCCAAGTGTATTTGGAATTTTACTTTTCAAGAGAAAACACTTCGACGTAATTGTTTAAGTACTTTCTACCTCATAATTTTCAACCGCACAACTCATAGAAAGATTTACGACTTTTCATTCCTTCTATGTAAACAAAATATTAAGATCGCTACTGATGTATTCTTATTCAGCAGTTCATGTCTATCATTCCACGAAATTGATTCCACGATTTTTAAAGATATATATTCATTTTACAGATGACCCTGCCCGAGTCAAAATAGATAATTCACCAGGAGACAAACACTGTTCATATATTAATGCAAGTTATATAAATGTAAGTGAAGATTTGTTTCAGTTATATCATTCATAAATTTTGAACTCCTGTGAGTGAAATTATATTGGTCTATATTTTATCAAATGCATTAGCTTCTAATTACCTAATTTCTTGTAGCGCCCCTGATGAAGAGACAAAAGAATCTCGAAAGCTTGAGTTGAAGAAAAAAGAGTAAATCACTTGTTTTATTGCTGTCATCCCGATAATGTATAGTTTACTTGTATATATATATATATATATATATTTATATATATATATATATATATATATATATATATATATATATATATATATATATATATATATATATATATATATATATATATATATATATATATATATATATATATATATATATATATATATATATATATATATATATATATAACTTTTTGATAATTATTAGCAATAACAGGCTTGGTGAATCTCAAGAAACTCGATTTCATTAAAAAGTAGACGTTTCGCCACGACATTCGTGGCTTTTTCAAATATTTTGAAAAATTGAAATTTCTTTGACATTTATTGATTTGAAAAAAATTGAATAGTCAATGTTTCATCAAAATTTTTCGGCTGTGGCCGTTCTCTGTTATTTATTACGTGCTATTCAGTCCAATATTAACATTCAAATCTGTTATTATTAGATGGTAACGGAAACCACAGAAACGTTTACCCACGTAATGTTCAAAATAGGTTCAAATTATTTTGATTTTGAAAAGTCAAAGAATAGGGTACTATTTATGTTTTTTTCAAAATATTTTATATTACGGTGGCCGTCTTCAGTTATTAATTACGTGCTATTTAGTCCAATATCAACAGTCAGGTCTGTTGATATTAGATGGGAAGTGAACCACAAAAACCTTCACCCACGTAATGTACAAAATAGGTTTAAAAAATTTGATTGTTGTCTTCAAAAAGGCATTACTTGTAATTTTAAAGATCACATGTTCTAAAGTATACTTGCTTTTTAGAAAAATTGAAAATTCTAGATGTTTAGATTTTGTTTAAGAAGATGAGTTGTTATGGTTAGAGTTTGTTTGTTGAATTATTTTGTTTTGATTTATGTTGTTTCTTAGAAAAAAATATATATCTATATGTATATAGTGACAGGTATATAATTGCAAATAGGGAAAAAATTGTTTTCTTTCAACCCTGACTAGAACAACCATCTGACATAGAATGATAATATCAAGCTCTTTTTGAACTACTAACATTAGCATCACGGGGTGAACACCAATCACTCAAAAACACAATCTACACAAGCAGATACCTACTTTCCTCGATATTTTCGATTTCCAATGGGCCTAGTAAAAACTCAATCGCCTTGTCTTCGAAATTGCTATTGAACAGAAACGCAATGATTTTGGCACTCCTTTTTTACAGTTTTTGAGGAAACAATTATCATTTTCGTTCCTCATGGAGTCCATATCAATCTAGAAGTAAAGTTATAATAGTTAGTTGCAACTATAGCTATATTATATTGAATATCATAGGTATTACATAAAATTATACAAAAATAAATTAAAAATCATGAAAAATATACCAGTTGACCATCGACAATTTAATATATTACATAAAGTGAAAAAGGAAAATTCTTCAATAATTTTTAAAAAAACATACCTACGCCACAGTTGCAAAGTAGATATCTCATGTCAGTAAGTTTGTATTCTAGCGACGGGTTTCTGCATTTTCGATCTCAGCGGTGAATTAATGGTTTCCAATACCTTTGGTGGATGGCGCTCTGGGTTGTTATACAGATAGTTGTCCGACCATGATTTGTATTGGGGAAAAGTAAATACTGAATACATATGAAGGTGCATGGAATATTTCGGTTTCTACTTCAGATCCAGATCACACTTACAAGTATGGTCACAACCTGCAATAAATGATTTTTCAAGATGATGTGGAAATAGTGTAGACCCTCAAATTTTAGTGAATAGTAGATTTTTTGTAAATACAATTTTCATTTCAGTAATTTACCGAATTTAAAGGGGTATTTAGCAAAACAATATATGAGCAAGTTCCATTATTGACCATATCTATTTTTCATAGCAAAATTCATAATAGTTCGCGAAATAATGTAAAAATTGTTCAAAATGCAATACATTTATATATTTTTACTACAAGTGCTCGAAACACACCATGTTTTCATTCTTTCGTCTCTTTCAACAGTGTTCAGTGTAACTACTTATTTTTTTGAGATTGTATTCTGGCAAAAAATATGTTCGTAACTTTTATTCAAATGTTATAAAAAACTAACAAGATTAAAATAATACAGTTACTGTACTCACCACCTTCTAAAGAAACTGCTTCCACAAAAATTTACTTATACACAAATAATACTTCACCGTTTGGCTGTTAGCGTTAGATAGATACTCGTATAGCGAATTAGGCGGACATTTGGCATATTTACGTTGAGACGGTGGGGGTGCAGCCAGAAATTCATCAATCCATGATCTTTATGCATTGTCCCAATGCTCTCGGACATTGACCGAATGACTTAAAACATTAGGTGATGAACGCAGTGCATTGCTATGATGAACTATACATAGGTTAATGTTTTCAATCATTAATGTTATGCCTATTGAACATAGCTTTATTAAAAGAGGGATTATGACAATGTGTCGTGATGATTAAAGGTACATAGTATTGATCACTATGTAGTCATTAACTTGATGTATTTTTTACATTGCTCTGATGTAAATAACATTATAAAGATGACTTTTTTCATTAGATTCATGATTCAATTACATTATCATAATGACATAGATTTCATTATAACAACAAAATAGTTGATTAATCAAACAAAGAAATTCATTATTATCAATAAATTTTTGACGTTGTCCTAATGAAAAAACGTTATGATAATGAATATGCGGTCAATCATTGGCAGTGATTGATATCAGGCTCATTATTATTTTCTGTGTACGATTTTATTTAAATTTTTTTAAATATGTAACATTTCTAAAATTTCTCTGCTTTTTTGATCTTTTTCTATTTCTAAAATTTTTGTGCTATTAAAGTTGAAACTTTAATTCTTTTTGTTTTTATGTTTTATTAGTGCTGTGGTTTGTGTTTTGGTATATTTGTGTGCTTTCAATCTTTCTTCTAAATTTTGAAAAGTTTGTCCTATATATGATTTATTACAATTATTATAGGGTATACAATAAATAACATTGGATTTTTGCAGAAGAGGTGTTTTACTTTTCAATTTAGAATATATTTGTTTTATTTGATTTTGTGCATTGTGGGCTACTTTAATGTCGTGTAGATTTAAAATATGTCATATTTTATTACTTAAGTGAAGAATATATGGAAGAGGAATATTCTTTTTCGGACGTTTCTAATGTGTTGTAAAGTTTATGAGTACTATTTTTAGTGATTTTCTGTATAAGTTTTATTGGGTAATCGTTTTTTATGAGTAATTCATGGACATCTTGTAATGTTTCATGTCTGTGTGTAGGTGAAGTAAGTTTAAGTGCTTTGTCTATATATCCGATAATTAAACTCTTATTCTGTGACAAATGATGTGTACTGTTGTAGTTCAATGTTCTTTGTGAAAAAATTTCATTTCTCTGACATTTTGTGATAATTTCATTGTTTTTGTGTATGAGAGTAACATCAAGAAAATTTAATGTATTGTTTGTTTCTTTTTCTAGAGTAAATTGTAATTTTCTATTAAAGTCGTTGAATTGTTTAAGAATATCATCAATAAAATCTTCCGATGTTATTATAAGGCAATCATCAACATACATTTTAAAAGTAATAATTCGTTCATTCGAATTATTCAATAAATTTTCTTCTAAGTATTCTAAAACTAATAGAGCTATAACACTGGAAATAGGACTTCCTATTGCTACACCATCAATTTGTTGTTAGAAGTTATTTTCATATTGAAAATAGTTTGTACCAAGTGCCAATTAAATAGCTTCTAAAAAATCGGTTTTAGGAATATTTGTATAATTTTTGATAATATTCCATTTATCATTAATTATTATTGGAACCAAAGAATTTGGAATATTGGTATAGAGAGAAACAACATCTAATGAAAAAAAGTTAGGTAGTTTTAAAGTTTTAAGATGGTCTACTAGATCGAGAGAATTTTTGATATAATAAGGATTTTGATTTACTATATTTTTTAATATTGAAGAAAGGAATTTAGAAAGATTATATAGAGGTGATTAAATATAAGAAACAATAGGTCTTAATGCTATGTTTTCTTTATGTATTTTAGGAAGACCATAAAATTTAGGTGAAAGGCTGTTAAGTCGAGTTAATTCTTTTGATGTTTGTGGAGAAATGAAATTTTTTTGTTCCCATGTTTTAAACAATTTGTTACTTTAATTTTGCAGAGTCCCAGTTAAATCTATTTTAATTTTTTTACATGTAGATGAATCACTAAGCATTGCAGTAATTTTTTGTTAGTATGTATTAGTTTCTAGTATAACTGTTTTGTTTCCCTTATCTGATTTATTTATTGTTAGTTGTGGATTAGATTTGATGAATTGTTTGGTTTCATATAAGTTTTTGATAGTCTGTTTATTATGTAATGTTTGTTTTTCATTTTTGCATTTGTTGTGGTAAGTTTTTATAGTGTGTGCTACTTTTTGTCTGATGGAATTTTGATTTTCAGGATATAAATTTGAAATACCTTTTTCTATTTAAGCTTCAATATTATTGATTGGTATTTGTTCAATATTATTAATTTCTATACAGTGTTTGGGGTCTAAATTTAATGTTTCTTCAACGAAAATAGGTAAAACAGTGTTAGTGGTATTAATTACACTATTCTCATGTGATGTTGCTTCTAATATTGATTGTGGTGATTTGTTAGATATTTGTTTGTTCAATGTTTTGATGTGTTCATTAACTTTACTAAGGTTATTGTTTTCAATTTCTTCATTTTGTAAAAAATTGAGTGAAATTTCATTTGGAAGTATTTGTTGTAGTGTGTTTGTTAGAGTATTTATTTAATTTGTTAAAATGTTGATATTTTCAACAGTGTCGGTAATTATTGCATTGAGTGCTTTTTAATGAAATTTTCATTCAGAATTTCAAATCCTCTAAAAAGGTACTCACAATCTATAACAATGTTTGAAACTCTCAGCTTAAGGAATATAAGACAGAGATTTTCATGCTTGCAACGCAGAAAAAAATTCTTCTCGACTTCAGATTGGTAATCATTTTTCAAAATAATATTTGCTTGTTGCCCGTGCTGTTGTTCCACATTCTTGAAAAAGTTTGGGATTATTGCCATATTTTCAGCTTGCAATATTTAATTATATTTGAATTGTTGTTGCCTGTGAACTATTTTTAACGTTTTGATAATTATTAGCAACAGGCTTGGTGAATCTCAAGAAACTCGATTTTTTCAAAAAGTTGACGTTTCGCCACGATATTCGTGGCTTTTTCGAAACTTTTGAAAAATTGAAATTTCTTTGACATTTATTGATTTGAAAAAATTTGAATAGTTAAAAAAGACTACGATGTTTCATCAAAATTTTTCGGCTGTGGCCGAAAACAACAATTCAAATAAATAATTGAAAATTGCAAGCTGAAAATATGGCAATGATCCCAAACTTTTTCAAGAATGTGGAACAACAGCACGGGCAACAAGCAGTTATTATTTTGAAAAATGTTTGTTCACTCAACAAGAAGATTACCAATCTGAAGCCGAGAAGAATTTTTTTACTGCGTTGCAAGCATGAAAATCTGTGTCCTACATTCCTTTAGCTGAGAGTTTCAAACATTGTTCTAGATTGTGAGTACATTTTTAGAAGATTTGAAATTCTAAATAAAAATTTCATTAAAAAAACACTCATTTTGATAATTACCGACACTGTTAAAAATATCAACATTTTAAGCAAACAAATAAATACTCTAACAAACACATTACAACAAATACTTCCAAATGAAATTTTACTTAATTTTTTACAACATGAAGAAATTAAAAACAAAAACCTTAGTAAAATTAGTAAAAACAGACACATCAAAAAATTTAACAAACTAATATCCAACCAATTACCACAAACAATAGTATAAGCAACATCACATGAAAATAGTGTAATTAATACCACTAACACTGTTTTACCTCTTTTGGCTAAAGAAACATTGAATTTAGACCCCAAACACTCTATAGAAATTAATAATATTAAACAAATACCAAGCAATAATATTATAGCTAATATAGAAAAGGTTATTTCAAATTTATATCCTGAAAATCAAAATCCATTAGACAGAAAGCAGCACAAACTATAAAAACTTACCACAACAAATGCAAGAATGAAAAACAAACATTACATAATAAACAAACAATCAAAAACTTAAATGAAACCAAACAATTCATCAAATCTAATCCACAAATAACAATAACTGAATCAGATAAAGGTAACAAAACAGTTATACTAGAAACTAATACATACAAACAAAAAAATTACGCAAAGCTTAGTGATTCATCTACATATAAAAAATATAAAAAAGATTTAACTAAGACTCTGCAAAATGAAAGTAACAAATTGTTTAAAACATAGAAAAAAAAATTTCATTTTTCCACAAACATCGAATGAATTAATTCGACACAACAGCCTTCCACCTGAATTTTATGGTCTTCCTAAAATACATAAAGAAAACATACCATTGAGACCTATTGTCTCTTATATTCAATCACCTCTATATAATCTTTCTAAATTTCTTTCTTCAATATTAAAAAATAAGGTAAAACAAAATCCTTATTATAACAAAAATTCTCTCGATCTAGTAGACCATCTAAAAACTTTAAAACTACCTAAATTTTTTTTATTAGATGTTGTTTCTCTCTATACCAATATTCCAAATTCTTTGGTTCCAATAATAATTAATGATAAATCGAGTGTTATCAAAAATTATACAAATAATCCTAAAACCGATTTCATAGAAGCAATTCAATTTGCACTTGGTACAAACTATTTTCAAGATGAAAATAACTTCTACCAACAAAATGATGGTGTAGCAATGGAAAGTCCTATTTCCAGTGATATAGCCCAATTAGTTTCAGAATATTTAGAAGAAAATGTATTAAATCATTCGAATGAACGAATTATAACTTTTGAAAGGTATGTTGATGATTGCCTTATAGTAACATCAGAAGATTTTATTGATGATATTCTTAAACAATTCAACGACTTTAATAGAAAATTACAATTTATTTTAGAAAAAGAAACAAACAATACATTAAATTTTCTTGATATTACTCTCATACACAAAAACAATGAAATTATCACAAAATGGCATAGAAACGAAATTTTTTCACAAAGAACATTGAACTTCAACAGTACACATCATTTGTCACAAAAGAAGAGTTTAATTATCGGATATATAGACAAAGCACTTAAACTTACTTCACCTACACACAGACATGAAACATCACAAGATGTCCATGAATTACTCATAAAAAACGATTAAATCCACAAGATATTAAAGTAGCCCACACTGCACAAAATCGAATAAAACAAATATATTCTAAATTAAAGAGTGAAACACCTCTTCTGCAAAAATCCCATGTTGTTTATAGCATACCCTATAATAATTGTAATAAATCATATATAGGACAAACTGTTCAAAATTTAGAAGAAATATTAAAAGCACACAAATATACCAAAACACGAACCACAGCAATAATAAAACATAAAAACAAAAAGAATCATAGTTTCAACTTTAATAGCACAAAAATTTTAGAAATAGAAAAAATCAAAAACGCAAAGAAATATTAGAAATGTTACATATTCAAAAAAATTTAAATAAAATCGTAAATGATAGAACAGATATAAAACATTCAAGTTCAATATACGCAGATTTAATTTTTCAATTTTTCTAAGAAACAACATAAATCGAAACAAAATAATTCAACAAACAAAGTCTAACCATAACAACTCATCTTCTTAGACAAAATCTAAACATCTAGAATTTTCAATTTTTCTAAAAATCAAGTATAGTTTAGAACATGTGATCTCCAAAATTACAAGTAATGTCTTTTTAAAGACAACAATCAAATTTTTTAAACCTATTTTGTACATTACGTGGGTGAAGGTTTCTGTGGTTCCCTTCCCATCTAATATCAACAGACCTGACTATTGATATTGAACTGAATAGCACGTAATTAATAAAAGAAGACGGCCACAGCCGTAATATAAAAAATTTTGAAAAAACATAAATATTACCCTATTCTTTGACTCTTCAAAATTAAAATAATTTGAATCTATTTCGAACATTACGTGGGTAAAGGTTTCTCTGGTTTGCCTTACCATTTAATAATAACAGATTCGAATGTTAATGAAGGACTGAATAGCACGTAATAAATAACAAAGAACGGCCACAGCCAAAAATTTTGATGAAACATAGTAGTCTTTTTAACTTTTCAAATTTTTTCAAATCAATAAATGTCAAAGAAATTTCAATTTTTCAAAATTTTTGAAAAAGCCACGAATGCCGTCGCGAAACGTCAACTGTTTAATAAAATCGAGTTTCTTGAGATTCATCAAGCCTGTTATTGCTAATAATTATCGAAAAGTTAAAAATAGTTTACAGGCAACAACAATTCAAATAAATAATTATATATATATATATATATATATATATATATATATATATATATATATATATATATATATATATATATATATATATATATATATATATATATATATATATATATATATATATATATATATATATATATATATATATATATATATAATATATATAAATATATCTTTCGCTATTTTATATTATATCAAGAAGAGATTAACATATAAAATTGAAAATTTATATGAACTTGGTAGTTCTAAAATATTTTCAAAAGTAATATTGAGTCTTTTCCGGTATATATATATATATATATATATATATGTATATATAATAATATATATATTAAAATAATATATATATATATATATATATATATATATATATATATATATATATATATATATATATATATATATATATATATATATATATATATATATATATATATATATATATATATATATATATATATATATATATATATATAATATCTATATATATATCTATATATATATATATATATATATATATATATATATATATATATATATATATATATAATAATTGTATATATATATATATTATATATATATATATATATATATATATATATATATATATATATATATATATATATATATATATATATATATATATATATATATATATATATATATATATATATATATATATATATATATATATATATGAATCAGAGAAAGATTCCGGGGTTCAATCCGATTTCGGAAGTTTTGTTGGCGCTGAGAAGCACCGTTTGTTTCACGACGTTTCGCCAAAATCTCATTTGGCATTTTCAAGTGCTGCTGTACGTCTGGTGACTCGACGGCAACTACTGTTCGCCTCTGCTTGTGTCCGGGTTTTATTGGCATTGGCTGGTCTCGTTTCCTGATTGGCCGGTTCGTTGCAAAGGCTCCGCCCCTCACTTCTTGACTTTTTTCCTCGATGTTTGTTTTTACGTCTTGTGTTGTTTTATGCGTTTTCGTGTTTTTTAAAATTGTTTTCCAAGTCAGTGGAATATTTAGAGCATCGTCTCGTTTGTTTAGGTGTCCTGATTTTTCTATTTCTAGAGCTTCTCTTATGATACGGACCCTGTAGTTTTCTATGGATGCTATTTCTCTTGATCGGTCAAAATCGATTCTGTGGCCTGTTGCTTGATGATGTTGAAACAGGGCTGATGTTGTTTGTTTGTTTCTGGCGCTATTTTTATGTTCTTGTATTCTTGCCGATATTTTTCTGTTCGTTTGTCCTATGTTTGTTTGGCCGCAGTCTGCACACGGTATGCTGTAGACGCCGTGGTTTTCTAATCCGATACAGCATACCGTGTGCAGACTGCGGCCAAACATACATAGGACAAACGAACAGAAAAATATCGGCAAGAATACAAGAACATAAAAATAGCGTCAGAAACAAACAAACAACATCAGCCCTGTTTCAACATAATCAAGCAACAGGCAACAGAATCGATTTTGACCGATCAAGAGAAATAGCATCCATAGAAAACTACAGGGTCCGTATCATAAGAGAAGCTCTAGAAATAGAAAAATCAGGACACCTAAACAAACGAGACGATGCTCTAAATATTCCACTGACTTGGAAAACAATTTTAAAAAACACGAAAACGCATAAAACAACACAAGACGTAAAAACAAACATCGAGGAAGAAAGTCATGAAGTGAGGGGGCGGAGCCTATGCAACGAACCGGCCAATCAGGAAACGAGACCAGCGAATTCCAATAAAACCCGGACACAAGCAGAGGCGAACAGTAGTTGCCGTCGAGTCACCTGACGTACAGCAGCACTTGAAAATGCCAAATGAGATTTTGGCGAAACGTCGTGAAACAAACGGTGCTTCTCAGCGCCAACAAAACTTCCGAAATCGGATTGAACTCCGGAATCTTTCTCTGATTCATTCCACCATCCGAGAAAACATACGATATAACATATATATATATATATATATATATATATATATAATATATATATATATATATATCTATATATATTATATATATGTTATATATATATATATATATATATATATAAATATATATATATAAATATATATATAAATATATATATATATAAATATATATATATATATATATATAAATATATATATATATATATATATATATATATATATATATATAATAGTCCACGCAACGAATAGGTATAGAGGGAGCTATTCTCATGAGCATCATATTATATAATATCATATAATATATAATAATTATTAGTGTAGGCTACGAAAAGCTATAGAGCATAATGTTTGGAACACAATTTTTGACTTCGCAACTTTGTTGGGACTAGTTAGGTGGTGAACATATCAAAAGTCCCCGCGCGTAGCCTTCGAGCCGGGGGTTGGGAGGGGGGTTTTAAAGTCCCATTTCTCGGGTTTTCGCTTGAATCTCGGAAACTATGCTTCCTGGCGAAATGATTATTTCATGCAAAATGAAAGCTGATTATATTTGCTACAAAATTTATTCAAATAAGGTTTTCCATATCCTGTACAGTTTTCGTGATATATGATCTTGAAAGTCTGTAATTTTGAAAAAAACATTTTTGAACCACATTTTTTGCTCTTTTTGACCGGATAACTTTTCATCTGTGCACCTGAGAAATAATTGCTGAGCAGAGGATTGTAAAATATTTAATTCTCTTCAATAATATATATTTCTTTACTCTTTCATCTATTTTCCTTCAAATGTTAAAACGTATTCGCAAAGACTTAAGCGCTGGCTACGTATTGGCGGCCCGGCACTGAATGCCGACTTATACACGTAGTTCACCGAAAATCTAACAGAAAGCGTTGGTAGGTCTTTCCTCCGTATTTTGACCATACTGTTGGCAAAAATATTTCAAGATATCGACAATCTGCGAGAGCTACATCCACTTTATCACGAAGAACTACCACGGAAGGAGATGGACTGATAGCTATTCTTCGTCAACTTCAAGCACGAAAAGAGCACTTCAGCAAGGACGCTATCGCCTCAGAAAGTCTGCTGATATCCTTTTCACTTAAGATAACGATATAAACTTCAAGCAAGAAAATGTTTTGTCGAACAAGTTTAACAAAATCAGGCTAATCACCATGCTTAAGGGTAAGCTTAAGGACAATGGGATCAGGAACTTCTAAGCAGAAAGTGATGTGAACGTTCTGATCATTGATATGGCTGTGGAACTGTCCGAAACAATATCTGTCGGCGTTGTGTGTGCAGATATCGATCTCATAATCCTCTTGATATAAAATATATTATTTTACTATCTTATCTATTTTCGTTAAAGAAATTCGAGTGTTTAGCGTGAAATCCGAAGTTTTGCGACAACTTTCAATTTCTCACCATTCCCAGTATCGTATTGGCTGACATATGCATCAGTATGTACACATAGTGAGTACTAGAGTCCAAATAGCACAGATAACTATTTTAAAATATATATATATACCTGTGGGTATGCTGACCAGGTTCATCAACTTAATTAAAGATGATCTACACCATTTTAATGACAAAATAGGTTGCTATAACCATGTTTGTGGATATATGAGTGTCTATAAGATATTGGAATAGTTTTATAAATCACAACCATTAAATCAAAACTAAGTTTATTAACATAGAGAAGTGAATAAACATAAAACATTACAACGGTAGGTACCAATGAGTCAATTACTTATTCTCGTTTGGTCGGAAGGATTTTCATCCTCGTCTTTGTTTTCATCTTCTTTTTTCTCAATATCTTCTCCATCGGACCCCTTCAGGAAAAAGGTAAGAGGATCCTCGTGTTGCTCTTCATCTTCGGAATCAACTTGAAGGAACCCTCTTAGGCAGTTCCCCTGACAATTTTGGCATGCTCATGAAAATTTGGGGCTTGATTTTTTGCCTCCACACTTCGATGTAGAACAACAGTACATGAGCAGAAAATCATTTTCAGGATATCCTCCGATGCAGCTGCTAACTCACTGTGCACTGGGACCATGCAGTTGTTCTCAATCTTCCACCCATGCATCTGACGAGGCAGGTAATTTTCCAGCTACAGCTGAACTTGTTTGTGTTTGAAGTATTTTACAGCTCCCTCGGAGAGAGAATGACTTGTACCTGTAGGAATTAGGTAAGACCTCTTTCGCTTGAACCCTATACCATCTCAGGTGAAGATTTCACCTGCCTTTGGTACTTGGGCGGTGATGGAGAAAGGGTCTGAAAACACCGCTGCTGCTTTCTGGATCTCTGGCGTTTTCGAATACTTTTCAAATGCGATCTTGCTTTTTCAAAATACGAAAGATGTTGTATCGCATCCTGTGAAAGCATGCAGAAACAGCACGTCTCTGAAACCTTGTTGCTGATGCTTTTGAGGTGAGAATAAGGAATCCCTCATCTTTCCAAGTCCAGGTTTGATGAAAATAATATCCCTATGCGCATCAGCTTCAGCCATCAAGATGACCTAAGGTCGACATACACGTTCCCGACAGCTTTTGTTCAGGATATTTCCATAGCCGTATCCACGGTAAGAACGTTAGCATCATTTTCTGCTTGAAGGGTCCTGATCCCATTGTCCTTAAGCTTACCCTTAAGCATGTTGATTTTGCATACCTGATTTTGTTTAACTTGATCGACAGAAAATTCTCTTGTTTGAAGCTGTCTTCAGTGAAATGGATGTCAGCAGACTTGCTGAGTCGATAGCGCCTTTGTTGCTCTGCTCCTTTCGTGCTTGAAGTTGATGAGGAATAGCCGTCAAAGACTACTATACATCTCCTTCCGTGGTATTTCTTCGTGATAAAGTGCATGTAGCTCTCGCAGAATGGTCGAAATACGGAGAAAATACATGTTATTGCTTTCTGTTAGATTTTACGTAAACAACGCCAACGTGTATAAGTCTGTATTCGGTCCTGGGTCGCCAAGACGTAGTCAGCGCGTGAGTATATGCGAATAGGTTTTAACATTTGAAGGAAAATAGATAAAATAGTGAAGAAATATATATAAATATTATATATATATATATATATATATATATATATATATATATATATATATATATATATATATATATATATATATACAATTGAAGGGAATTTAATGTCCTACAACCCTCTAGTAGGCATTCATTTCTTAGGTGTAAAGTTGAAGACTTGTTCGGTCAAAAAGAGCAAAAAATATAGGTAAAAAATGTTGTTCCAAAATTATTGAAGACTTTCAAGATCACATATCCCGAAAACTGTACAGTATATCGAAAAGCTTATCTTAGTAAAACTTATAGCAAATTTAATCAGATTTCAGTTCGCATACAATATCATTTCGCTAGGACGCATAGTTTCCGAGATTTAAGAGAAAAACCGAAAAATAGGACCTTGAAACCCTCTCTCTTCCCGGCTCGAAGGCTACATGCGGCGACTTTTGATATGTTCACCACCTAACAAGTCCAAACAAAGTTGCGAAGTCAAAAATTTTGTTCCAAATATTTTCCTCTATAGCTTTTCGTTGCCTACACTACTAATTATTATATGTTATATAATATTATATAATATTATTCTCATGAGAATAGCTTTTTTTGAATAAAATCTCAATTCTTTCGATAATGATAATGAAGTCAATAAGAGGTCCTACAAAAATATCGGAACACTTAACTGATAATGAATAAAATTATTTGAGACACTCGTCATTTAGGATAATACTCTCTGCATTAGCATGACGACAGATATGTATCGTGAGACACCAAGAGGGTTTTTAAAAACTGTTTATTTCAATAATTATTACAATAATGGTGCAGTTACTATACTAAATGAATTAACAGAGAGAGATGTGTTCTCTTCAAGAGCAAGCTTAGAAGTGATTAAAGGCTAATGCAATAGGTTATAATGTAAACTTCTTATCTATAGTATAAAAATAGGTTTCTAAGAATAACAAAGCAGACCTGCCGTTTATTATATATACGCTGCACTTTATGGGTATGTAACTCCTCCATCCCTAAGTCGAAAAAATTAAGGATTTATTTTTGCGTTGGCTATTGACGGCTGCTTAGGCGACTTCTTGAGGTTCTTGTAGTTCAATTTCTTCCTTTATGGTCCTTGGTGTTGATTGTTGTTTCCATAAAATGTAAAATATTGAAGTTATTAGCAGAATGACGATTATTAAAATTGTTGAAATTATTGACGTCGAAATTTTGTTCGGAATACTGGGTTCTTCAATTGGTGTTAGCTGCTTCTCTAAATTATTTATTTCATAAAGACTGACAAAGTCTATTTTCGATATATTTGAGCTTTGAAAGATGCTTCTTCTTCTTGCTACTGATATTTAAACGTTTGGTAGAAGGAGTGGTGTTCCTTGGAATCTTGATTAAAGAAGGATAGTTGATTGCCAGGAATTGATCTCTTGTACATTTTGATAATTTACGGATCGATTTTGCCGGTATAATAAGTACTTCGTCTATGGTTACTTTATCAATTATAGATTGTTCAAAGGTGAGATCGGTGATAATACATTGATTGGGTGGTATTCCATCGAGTAATTGAAGTGTACAGTTTTCTTCTAAGATTATGTTATCTCTGCAAAAGTAGATGTTTTCGATAGTTGGACATTCTTTTTTTTGTGCTAAAGCTTCTTGTTACGTTCGTGCCAAATAGGGATAGGTTGGGGTAAAAATTTTATTATGTTGGAGTAAATGTGGTAAGAACCAAGGATTTTTTGTCTTATGATTGGAATATGAATTGCAAATCCCTAACAATTGATAATACGTTAAAGTATTTTTGAATTTTGGAAACTGTGACGATTCATATATTTCAGTTAAATAAGTTATCATTTATTTAATCTCTTCACTAGAAATAATTGAATGATGGATTGAATTGGATCTTGTGAATAAAATTGCATTTTCAATATTATCTATAAAGGATATCATATTTTGACAATCTAAATTCATTTGACTTATAGTCCCTTAGAAAGTTATGTAATTTTCATAAGTTTCTATTGTAGTTTTAATTACCAATTGGAACTTTCTCAAATTATTCTGTAATTTGATATCATTGTGCCAGATTGTATTCAATGATTTATTATAATGATTTATTAATTTTGTATACAGTGACATCTGTAGGTTGACCTCGTATACAATTTCTTTTTGTTTACTTTGTAAGATTCCTATTGCTTTATTATATTTTTCGCCATCGTCAGAATCTAGGTTTCCAAATAACCATTTATTTAATTTACCTATACCGTTAAATAATCCTCGTTTTGCTCGAATGCGTGGAGAAATATTTTCAATTTTCCTCTGTAGCGTTCGAATTAAGAATTCTGTTCTACTTAACATTCCGCTTACTAGGCCGTGATATGAAATAGGATTTTCATTTGAACTGTTTACATTTACGACTCTCCGTCTAACTTGAATGAAACTATTGTTCAAAGCATCTGCTTGTCTGATTATTTCCCTTAAATCTAAGTAATGAATAAATGAATGCTTAGTATAAATTATTCTGCATGCTCCTAATCTAATAGGAAATAAAAGGCTATTCAGCTTTGTTACGCTGATTTCTCCGTTGTTGCTATCAATTGTCGCTATTCGACATGCCAGGTATACTAGGGTCATCCAGAACTTCATTTTCCTGTACCTGTAAAATGTTTGGATTTACTATGGTTTTCGTGCTTTACTTTTATGATATGTGCCTTTATTTGTCTGTAATAATAAACCGTCGTCTTTAATTATTTCCACTTCCTTAAATTTTGGTAGCTTTTTATCACGAAATTTTATTCTTATATAAGCTGTATCTTGGTTAGAATAATTAGGTGGATCTGATCGTTTTTCATTTGCTTTTTCAATTCGAGATTCTTTTTCGTTAGCGTTTCTTTCTCGCATTTTGTCGTATATTTTTTTTGCAATTTGTTTGTGATTTTGCACGTAATATGACAATGTTAAATGATCGTTCATGTCAAAGGTATCTGGATTATTGATATGACCTTTAATTATTTCAAATGGAGTAAATAAATGTTTCATTAACTGATCGACTGATAACTCATTATTATTTTCTCTGAAGCATATAAAATGTTCAATGAGGGTTGAATGAAATCGTTTTACCGGTGAATTTGAATTGCTATTTTTAGGGGTGGTGAAACGCAACTCGATTTTTTGTAGTTTACAAAAGTCTTCTAAATCATGATTTTTAAATTCCGTTCCATTGTCTGATGTTATCTTATAAGGTAATCCATGGTGTGAAAAAAAGTTAATAAAGCTTCGACTATAGAAGTTCCGTTTACGCTATTAATTGGATAGGCTTGTCCATATCTTGAAGATGCGTCAATTATTGTCAGATAAGGAGTATTCGAAATTTTAAATACGTCAATGTGTATGTGATCAAATGGTTTATTGGCTGTAGGTGTTAAGTTGAATTTATTTACAGGAGGATTTCTATCATCTTTATTTTTTAAGCATGTTTCACAATTATTCACGAAATTTTATATATCTTCGGATATATTTGGCCAGTAGTATCTTGATCCTAATGAAAGTTTCAGTTCGTTTATTCCGCGATGTCCTTTTTTATAAACGTGATAATAATTTAATTTTTCTTTCTGTTCGTTATCCATAATTATGTCTTCTAGAATTTTTGTAGAATGCGTAAATTTGAAGGCTGTGTTTTGAAATAAAACTTGCACAATAACTGAATGTTTGTGGTTGTAAGGGAGGTCTGAAATATAGGGCATAATGCTTTTTCGGATCAATATATTCTTTAACAAACATCGCAATACCTTAGTCTAAATTTCTCTGTGGTAACACTACATATATTCTGAAGTTATCAAAAACCTTTTCTCTTGTTACCTTCGGATCTGTTCTTTCGCTACAAGTCAAAATTATTTGATTTTTATAGAAATTTAAAACTTTATCCGTTATTGAAAATGATAAAATTGGATTTTCAATGGATGTGTGTACCTTTTGTATTTCTTCTTGTTGAGGAGGTTCATCTGGTGGTTTAATCTGAATATTTGAGTGAATTTTCATTCTTTCATGCTTCGGTATTTCGTCTGGGGATCTAATTTGATCAACTGATAAAAATTTTATTTTGTTTTTATTATCTAGTACTTCCGATACTTCTCCTGAAATTTGTGATAATGGGAATAATCTATCAAGTTCTTCTTGTATTATTTGATCTAAATCATCAAGATTTTCACATAGTGAATCTGATTCTATAGCGTTAAGATCACATTCTAGATTTCGGGAAAGGCAATCAGCTACTCTGTTAAGTATTCCGCGTTGATATTAATTATGTAATCGAATTCTTCGAGTTTTAAGCGCCATCTTACAAGACGTGAGTTTTCTTTCTTTTAACGAAAATAACCATTGTAGTGGTTTATGATCAGTGAGAGTTTGAAATTTCTGACCGAATAAATATGGCCTGAAGTATTTGCAACTCCATACTATTGCAAGTAATTCTTTTTCTATCGTGGAATGATTTATTTCTGCTGCATTGAGTGTTTGCAATGCGTATTCTATAGGATGTCGCTCTTGTGATAGAACTACACCAATCGCATAGTTAGAGGCGTCCGTCATTAATTCGAATTTTTTGTCAAAATCAGGGTATGCTAAAATGGGTTCTAAAGTTAATAAATTTTTACATACATTAAAACAATCAATAAATTCTTTTGTGTGCTCTACCTTTTGATCTTTCTTCAAACAGTTGGTTGAGGGTTTGGTGATTTTTGCAAAATTTTTGATAAATTTTCTATAATAGCCTAGTAATCCTAGAAAAGATTCATTTTGTTTTTGAGTACGTGGTATTGGAATATTTTGTATAGCTGTAATTTTGGGTTTTATACCATCAGGTGTTACACATTGTCCCAAAAATTTTACTTCTTTGCGTAAAAATTCACATTTATCAAGCTGAATTTTTAAATGAGCTTCTTTTAGCTTTAGGAATACTAATTTTAAGTTCTGTATATGTTATTGTATAAGCTAATACTGAAGATAATTATATCATCCATATATACCATGCAAAGTTTGTGTTGAAGGTCTTTTAGTATTTCGTCCATTGCTCTTTGAAATGATGCGGGAGAATTGCGTAGTCCCATTGGCATTCTCAGGAACTCATAGGTCGCCGGGTTTTGAAAATATGTCCGAAAACTCTTGACATAATTTTGTAATATTTGATTCTTCTTCAGAATTCCTATGTGTTGTACGGATTAAATTTTTCACATCTATTTTATTTTTGCTCTTTTCGTTTGTAATATTCTCGTTCGAATATTTAAAATTATGAATTTCGTATGATGCATTAGAAAATGGATATGCAACAAGGGGTTTTGTTAAAATTGTTGTGATTGGTATATTCGTAGCATTTGTTATTTCTACTTTTGCAAAGCCATCTTTTGCTACTATTAAACTTTCGGGTACATGTAATTAACCTAAATTTATTTCATTTATTAATATTTCGCCATAAGGAATCGTTACTGGGAGGTTTCTAAGTAACTTTTTGTAAGGTCCTACAGTGAACTCGAACTTTTTATTTTCGGGTGTTCTGAATTTGATAGGAATGGCAACATTGTCATTAAATAGCACGTCATTGGAAAAGTCTATATTTAGTTTCATATTCATGATATCTTCTAATCCTAAGATTCCGTCAAAGAATTCATGGAAGTCATATAAGATAAATTTAATATGATTATTACTGCTGAACTCTGCAAAACGCAGGAATTTTCGCTTGATATTCGATTGTTCTCTTTGCGAATGCCGAGTTGATATATCTACATTACAACGATAAACGCATTCTGGATAATAATTCTCTGCAAATCTAGGTCGAAGTAATGATCTATTACTGCCTGTGTCAAGTAATAATTTAATATTTGGATTTTGGATTTATATATACGGCAAGGGGTTGTTTCAGTTTAATTCTATACCATCTGAATTTCCGAGGCTTGTTCGCGAAACTTTTGATTTTCATTAGTTTGATTTTGATATACCGAGCGTTCTGGAATATCTGTCTCGCGAACTTCGTTCGCATCATATTCGGAATTTAAAAATTCTTCGTTTTCGTGATCATAGTCATTCGTATATAATTCTTCCGAGATGAAACTTCTATTCTGATTATAATAAGTAAAATGATCTCGTAGATTATTTCTATATGGATTTTGAACATTTTAGTGAGAGTTTTGTCTTCCTATTCTGGACTGAAACGATGGGATTCGACTTGTGGTTGACATTGGCTCTGGTTTAGTTAATTGATTAGATTGAACTTGATTAGGTCTAAACGCATTACGTTGTTACTAAACACTTGTGCGTTTGTTGGATATTTCCGAGGGGGTTGTGGTCATTGTTGTATATTTATGGGTTGACTTGAAAATGTTGGTTTGGCATTGTAATTATTATAATATCGAATTTGATTCGAGAAATTTGATTGATATTGATTATTCAAATTTAGGTTCTAAGCGTATTGATAGTTCCGTTGATTATAATTTGGTTGCTTTTGATAATTTGCTTTCTGGAATATATTATTTTGTTTGAAAGGATTATCACGTGGATAATTGTTACTAAAATTACCATATAATTTTTCAAAATTATTGCATTCATCTATATAGGCAATTGCATCCTCGAGAGACTCTGTTTTCTTAAGGTTAATGTTATTTCTCAAGAAACCAGTGCATCCTGCAATAAATGTGTTTAATGCGATTTTGTCGCAATGGCGAATTTGAAATAATTTTTCATCGCGCTGTAAAGAAGTGTCATTACTTATCCGTTGGGCCACGTTACTTCGTAATAATTGAAGGCGTGTTCGAAAATAATGCATTGTCTCATTTTTAAATGGTCGTGTTCTTGTTAATTCTTGTATTAAGCAATCTAAATCGCGCCTATCTGCAAAATATTGTTGTAGGGCTGATTTGATGTCATTCCAAGAAAGTAATTCTACACGATTTCCTAAGAAACTTTCTGCTTTACCGACTAATTTATCTGAATACATTCGACAATTAATTTATTTAAATCCTCGTCATTATGTACTCGATACCGTTCTACAAAACTATCACAACTTGCGATAAATTTATTAAGTGTATTTGCATCACCATCATATTGGTCTGATGTTTTTATGTTGAAATTTGTAAAGATCCCAATTAATTCGGGCGGCTTCTTGAACTGGTTGAACCATATTTTTATGTTCAATTAGATTCATATTGTCACTTGAATTTGAAGGAGTAAATAATTCTTCTTCAATTGAAAGATTACGAAAATTATTTCATAAATCTTCCACTGTGTTCATTGTCATTCAATTATTTACAAGCAAGGGTTTATTATTCACTTTGATTTCTTAATTATTCTTTTCAGTTTCATAATAAAATTATTTGCTTTCTTAAAATTATCTCCCTAAACTTGTAAAAAGGCGAGGAAGGCGAAAGAAACTAGTTGGCACTTACAGTTTAAATCTGAAGCACGTAGTTTCTTCCCTGACTTCTGCTGCTCTTGCTTCTTGGTTCTCGAAGTGGAGATTCTTGATTCTGGATACGGCTTCCATGTAGAAATACCTAGTTGTGGAAATTCGGTACTTCAGCAGAATGTGATTTCTTCTTTTACACAACCGCACGTATCCTACCGACTGCGCCAGATATGTATCGTAAGACACCAAGAGGGTTTTTAAAAACTGTTCATTACAATTATTACAATAATGGTAAAGTTACTATACTAAGTGAATTAACAGAGAGTGTTCTCTTAGAGAGCAAGTTTAAAAGTGAATGAAGCCTAATGCAATAGGTTATAATGTAAACTTCTTATCTATAGTATAAAAATAGGTTTCTAAGAATAATAGAGCAGACTTGCAGTTTATTATATATACGCTGCACTTTATGGGTATGTAACTCGACCGTATTTTTTGCAGTATATCAATATTATATTGAATTTTTCCATAAAAAATATTCACAAAGTCCAAAAGATTATGTTTTTCAATAATTAGAGTTTAAAAATTTGGATTTCATTTCCATATATAAATTATTTATTAGTTATAAAAAGATTGAGACAGAATGCAAATTATGACCTGCAGAATTGTTTTGTCTTTCTACTAATTATAGAAAACAATGAAAAATATTATTATGTGAGTAGTG
Source organism: Cynegetis impunctata (assembly GCA_030704885.1). NCBI lineage: Eukaryota > Metazoa > Arthropoda > Insecta > Coleoptera > Coccinellidae > Cynegetis > Cynegetis impunctata. The sequence goes on from JARQZK010000169.1 coordinate 61,196, forward strand.
TACTCATAAAAAGGATACGAATTTAAATATATTTATATATATATATATATATATAAGTATATATATATATATATATATATATATATATATATATATATATATATATATATATATATATATATATATATATATATATATATATATATATATATATATATATATATATATATATATATATATATATATATATAAATATATATATATATATATATATAAATATATATATATATATATATATATATATATAATATATATATATATATATATATATATATATATATATATATATATATATATATATATATATATATATATATATATATGTATACATACATATGTGTGTATTTTTGAAAAGCGCTTAATACTAATTATTATTATCAAGTTGACTCTCAATGCTGTAATGAAAAAATTTTTGTTTTCAGGGATATAACACTCCTAGAGCTTATATTGCAGTACAAAATCCTAAGACAACAAATATTGAGCTTTTTTGGAGAATGATTTGGCAAACAAACGTGAAATATATTTTTATGTTATCAAATATTCATGAAGAAAATGAGGTAGCCAGATATATATAAACAAAATTGAAATGAAAGTTATTTCGTGTTGATTTTAGGATGCCATAGATCAATTTTGGCCGAATATCAACGAGGAACTGAGGTTTGGAGATATAACAGTGAAAAATTTACACACAACCGTATCGGCCAATTTCGAGATCGGAACATTCAATTTAACAAGAAACAATGAAAACAGAAAGGTTGTCCTTAAAAAACTTGGTTTTTTCATGGTGATACGATTTCTAAAAAACAATGCAACTGAATTATTGAAAGTTTCAAAATTATAACCCTTTGACATTCAGAATAACGGTACCTTTATAAACAGTTTGAAATAAAAATTGCCTACTACCTGAATTTGAATTAGAGGTACTTAATTGTGACTATTAAACACAAGAAACAGTAATCATTCACTCGAAATGTGAAAATGATTTCACCTTTTTTCTTCATGTTTCTAGAGTTTTGTACTCAATATTTCTCAGATGACTATGCTCATCATTAAAATCTAGAGATTATTGAAATTGAATCAGAAGTGAAAATCCATAAATAATAAAATAGTAGATAAGCAGAAAATCTCGGTCACTGAAGTCGTATTCTCCACTCGTTCTTGTTTTTTTCACAGAAAAATATGGAACCTTCATATAAAAATAGTACCGGTAAATGAGAATAGTAGAAGGTATTAAAAGGCACTACCCCTACATCAAGTTAACCCATGAATAAAATTTCAATCCACTCAATACGAAGAAGCTGTGTTAGTGTACAAAACATTAAAAACTACGACAAAGCAAGATATCTCTAAAAATGGCAGCGATTAGAGATGCAAGTTCATTCAACCAGAAAGTACTTGACTTAAATCAATCCAATCCAAGTAAAAAAAAATTTCAACCTCTAACTCAATTTGTACATAATGTTGAGGTGCGTTAACCTCAAAAACAAGATATCACCACATGAAAACCACATCAGTTTGAGAAAAAATTATATCGCCAAAAAGCATTCTGAATTTCTACAAATTTGAAATCTTGTTTCTAAAATTTTAGAGGGACTGGGAGTGCAAAATTGCTTCAAATACCGGTTTCTTTGCTCCATAATCCTTTCCAAAGGACTTAAGATTAGATTTGATGTTCGTCATTAAGTTGTTGTCATACATTTGAAGAATTTTCTCCCATTCACCTCAATGCCTTCTTACCAAAAGTTTTATAATACTGAAATTATGTTTGCTAAGAAGGGTGATTATTTAGATGAATCGTGCATACCTACAAGAAACTCACTTTTTAAGATCAACCAAAGAAACCAGGAAGGACATCATAATTTGGTGTTTTTCTGGAAACAGTTTCATTATATCTAATAGAATGAGTTTATGACATTAAAATTATCAACTACGAATGCAAAGATTTCATATAAATCATTATCTGTTTAGAAATTATTCAAGGATTTCTAATAATTTTTTGTATGCTTTATTCATCTCCAGTTCATATAATTTATAATCGTGTATCATGCACCTATCTTGATACATGATTATAAATGATATGAACTGGAGATGAATAGCAATTAATAAAAACAGAAGTGGAAGTAATCATACTTATTTTTTATAAAATCTTCACAGAATTCCAAATAAAAAAACCAATACCAGAAAGCAACTCAATATTTGTCGTAATTTGTTCATCAAGTGTAGAAATTTGAATGTCAGTTTGATATTTCATACATTGAAATTAGTAAGTTTATCAAAATGATAGGTAGCATTTTCGTCACAGAATCTTTCTCAAAAAATATAATTTTCTATAAGTATAATATATTGTACTTGAATGATAATGATATGTTGTTTCGACATGACAAGTGAAGCCATATATATTTTACTGAATATGATACGGTTTAATATAGATGGAGCTTTTTTTATATCATTTAAATAACCTCATCAACATCAAGACTGATACTAAATTTCATTGTAGATCCAGAAAACTTTGTTTACTTGCTGGCCTTGTGATGATGCCCAGTTGTATCCTCAAAGCCTCATTCCGTTCATTAAGGAAATACTGAAAGTACCTCTCTCATCTTCTAATCCTATCGTTGTTCAGTGCAGGTAAGTTGGGTGTATATATATATATATATATATATATATATATATATATATATATATATATATATATATATATATATATATATATATATATATATATATATATATATATATATATATATATATATATATATATAATCTTTTGATAATTATTAGCAATAACAGGCTAGTTGAATCTTAAAAAACTCGATTTTATTTAAAAGTTTTGATAAAGCCATGATTGTCGTGGCGAAACGTCAACTTTTCAATAAAATCGAGTTTTTTAAGATTCAACTAGCCTGTTATTGCTAATAATTATCAAAAGATTAGAAATAGTTCACAGGCAACAACAATTCGAATAAATATATATATATATATATATATATATATATATATATATATATATATATATATATATATATATATATATATATATAGAATATATATATATATAGAAAGAATTGAAAATCGACCGTATTATACGTTGAAAGGAAATATTATGTCAGGAAGCGGTCTTGTGACAAAGAAAACTTATTCGTTTATAATCTCTTTATTTCGTCAATTTATTATTGACTTCTTCAGGAGAAAATCTACAAATGTAAAATACGAACACTTGAAACAACAGACGACAAGAAAAAGCCACACTACTCACAAATACATAAAGTACTAAAATAGAAAGTACTTACCATACAAAATTTTTCGTTCGGACATGTGACTTCAAAAGAGCCAGCTCCATGAGACGAAATATGAATAATGATAGCGGTCGAACCAATATTTATAATTTTTTTTGGCTTAAATAATGCCCGGCCAAGAACCAAAATTAGATGGTTACATAGAAAAAGAAAATTTCTTTCTATACAAAATTTTCCGTTCGGATGTGTGACTTCAAAAGGGCCAGCTCCATGAGACGAAATATGAATAATGATAGAGGTCGAACCAATATTTATAATTTTTTTGGCTTGAACAATGCCCTTTCAAGAACCAAAATCAGATGTTTACATAGAGAATAGAAAGCACTTTTCATAAAAAAATTTCCGTTCTTATGTGTGACTTCAAAAGCTAGCTCCATGAGACGAAATATGAATAATGATAGCGGTCGAACCAATATTTATAATTTTTTTTGGCTTAAATAATGCCCGGCCAAGAACCAAAATTAGACGTTTACATGAAGAAAATGAGGTTCTTTTCATACAAAATGTTCCGTTTGGATATATGAATTCAAAAGGGCCAGCTCCATGAACCGAAATATAAGTAATCATTGCGTTCGAACCAATATTTATATATTTTTTTTTTGGGCTCAATCAATGGGCGGCCAAGAACGAAAATTAGATGTTTACATAGAGAAAAGAAAGTACTTATCGTGCATAATTTTTTTGTTCGAATGAGTAACCTAAAAGGTCCAGCTCCATGAATATGACCGTGGTGGAAAAGTGACGCTTGGAGCTGGCCGGCCGGGAGCCAACATCACCTCGGTTAAGCCAGAAGAGCTTCCTGAAACCAAATTTGAATAGGCTGTTCAATATATTTGTCAACAGTGGTTATCCTAGGCACATACTCAAGAGATTGATTTATAAAAACAACAATTTAGATCAGTCATACTCAAACTTTTTTTTTCTTGGGGCACTTTCAGATTTTAGTTGTGTCTCGCGGGCCGCTAGCTACATAAATCTTATCTGCTATTTAGGTTTTGATAAAAAAACTATTACTTTTAATTATTTATTCATCATATTATAGTGGGAACCAGGATATTGGGAACATTTAAACGTCATCGAGATGAAAATCCGTAAGTCGGTTTCTATATACGTTCTTCGCATACCTATTTCATTTTGGAATAAGATGATGTCGATATTTCGATGCAAAACAACGTATGCAGAATTTGAGAATATCAAAACAATGGTTAATTATAACAATTTACACATTTATTAAAAGAAATAGCATCTGAAGAAGGTGATGTTCCACCGAATCCTGCGTCATGCTTTATTTCTTTCAATAAATGTGTAAATTGTTTTTATTAACCATTTTTTTTTAATGTTTATTAATTTACACCAAGTATCGGCCCAATCAATCCAGAATTTGAGCACATTATATCACAGTAATAATTCGTTTGGGCACTATTGTCCAAAATTCAGCTCCTTCTTCTCTCTCGTCTCTTTAAAAATAACTTTGTATCATTTTTCATTTCAATGAACTCGTCAAACAAGTCTGCATAATAACAATCCAAAACTGAAGCCAATTGTGAAATACCTATCGGCTGTCTTTTCTACAAGCAGTAGCAAATTTTTAATTTTTTTTAAGTCATTTTAAATTCATCTGATATTGCAGATATATAATTTGAAATCATCAAATAATTTCCTTCGAAAATATCAGTACAGTCCTGTCTAACACTTGTGAGGGTTCAAAAATTTTGAAGTACTTTTTTCGTAATAAATACTTAGTTTTTCTTCTGAAGCAAATATTGTATTTGCCATTTGTGAAATTATTTTGTTTTCACCTTGCAATCTTCGATTGAGGCTGTGAGTTTCTCAATTATGTCGCATAGAAAAGCTAACAAATGGTGGTGTTGTTATTTTGCAGTTAATGATAATTTTTATCATTTTGCTGTAAAACAGCAATATTTCTTGACGTAAAGAAAAAACTGCGCCTATTATTCCCTCGGAAATTTAAAGGTGATAGGTAAATAGAATTTGGAGCTACAACGGATGGGCCACTTTCAAAAGCCTGGAGGGCCGCAGTGTGAGTATCGCTGATTTAGACGCACCAACTAAGGAGGACAATATACAAACACAATTCAAAAACTTTCCTTCTGTGGAAAAGTTATCACCTCAGATAATAAGTTATTTCAAAGATTTGCCATAAAAATAGCAAAATACAACATGGTTAAAAATTTGGATTAGTTTTCTAGGATTAAAGATAAAACACTTTTACAATATCATAGTAATGTCATTTATGAAATTCCATGTGGGGTGTATTGTGGTTGCTATGTTGGACAGACATCACAGTGGATTAAACAAAGATTGACACAACACAAGAGTGATTGCCGATTAGGTAAAAACTCTTGTGCAGTCGTAGAACACCATAAGAACACTGGTCATTGTTTTGATTGTGACAACGTGAAAATATAAGAAATAGAAAAAAATTATAAAAGCAGATTGTTCCTTGAGATGTGCCACATCAAGAAAAATAAAAATTCTAATAATTTTTGATCAGATGTGGCTTTTTCTTGTCGTCTGTTGTTTCAAGTGTTCGTATTTTACATTTATAGATTTTCTCCTGAAGAAGTCAATAATAAATTGACGAAATAAAGAGATTATAAACGAATAAGTTTTCTTTGTCACAAGACCGCTTCCTGACATAATATTTCCTTTCAACGTATAATACGGTCGATTTTCAATTCTTTCTATATATATATATTATATATATAAATATATATATATATATATATATATATATTATATATATATATATATATATATATATATATATAGATATATATATATATTTTATATATATATATATATATATATATATATATATATATATATATATATATATATAGAATATATATATATAGAAAGAATTGAAAATCGACCGTATTATACGTTGAAAGGAAATATTATGTCAGGAAGCGGTCTTGTGACAAAGAAAACTTATTCGTTTATAATCTCTTTATTTCGTCAATTTATTATTGACTTCTTCAGGAGAAAATCTATAAATGTAAAATACGAACACTTGAAACAACAGACGACAAGAAAAAGCCACATCTGATCAAAAATTATTAGAATTTTTATTTTTCTTGATGTGGCACATCTCAAGGAACAATCTGCTTTTATAATTTTTTTCTATTTCTTATATTTTCACGTTGTCACAATCAAAACAATGACCAGTGTTCTTATGGTGTTCTACGACTGCACAAGAGTTTTTACCTAATCGGCAATCACTCTTGTGTTGTGTCAATCTTTGTTTAATCCACTGTGATGTCTGTCCAACATAGCAACCACAACACACCCCACATGGAATTTCATAAATGACATTACTATGATATTGTAAAAGTGTTTTATCTTTAATCCTAGAAAACTAATCCAAATTTTTAACCATGTTGTATTTTGCTATTTTTATGTGTGGAAAATCTTTGAAATAACTTATTATCTGAGGTGATAACTTTTCCACAGAAGGAAAGTTTTTGAATTGTGTTTGTATATTGTCCTCCTTAGTTGGTGCATCTAAATCAGCGATACTCACACTGCGGCCCTCCAGGCTTTTGAAAGTGGCCCATCCGTTGTAGCTCCAAATTCTATTTACCTATCACCTTTAAATTTCCGAGGGAATAATAGGCGCAGTTTTTTCTTTACGTCAAGAAATATTGCTGTTTTACAGAAAAATGATAAAAATTATCATTAACTGCAAAATAACAACACCACCATTTGTTAGCTTATCTATGCGACATAATTGAGAAACTCACAGCCTCAATCGAAGATTGCAAGGTGGAAACAAAATAATTTCACAAATGGCAAATACAATGTTTGCTTCAGAAGAAAAACTAAGTATTTATTACGAAAAGAGTACTTCAAAATTTTTGAACCCTCACAAGTGTTACACAGGACTGTACTGATATTTTCGAAGGAAATTATTTGATGATTTCAAATTATATATCTGCAATATCAGATGAATTTAAAATGACTTAAAAAAAATTAAAAATTTGCTACTGCTTGTAGAAAAGACATCCGATAGGTATTTCACAATTGGCTTCAGTTTTGGATTGTTATTATGCAGACTTGTTTGACGAGTTCATTGAAATGAAAAATGATACAAAGTTATTTTTAAAGAGACGAGAGAGAAGAAGGAGCTGAATTTTGGACAATAGTGCCCAAACGAATTATTACTGTGATATAATGTGCTCAAATTCTGGATTGATTGGGCCGATACTTGGTGTAAATTAATAAACATTTAAAACAAATGGTTAATAAAAACAATTTACACATTTATTGAAAGAAATAAAGCATGACGCAGGATTCGGTGGAACATCACCTTCTTCAGATGCTATTTCTTTTAATAAATGTGTAAATTGTTATAATTAACCATTGTTTTGATATTCTCAAATTCTGCATACGTTGTTTTGCATCGAAATATCGACATCATCTTATTCCAAAATGAAATTGTTCCCAATATCATAGTTCCCACTATAATATGATGAATAAATAATTAAAAGTAATAGTTTTTTTATCAAAACCTAAATAGCAGATAAGATTTATGTAGCTAGCGGCCCGCGAGACACAACTAAAATCTGAAAGTGGCCCAAGAAAAAAAAAAGTTTGAGTATGACTAATCTAAATTGTTATTTTTATGAATCAAGCTCTTGAGTTTATGCCTAGGATAACCATTGTTGACAAATATATTGAACAGCCTTTTCAAATTTGGTTTCAGGAAGCTCTCATGGCTTAACCGAGGTGATGTTAGCTTCCGGCCGGCCAGCTCCAAGCGTCACTTTTCCAACACGGTCATATTCATGGAGCTGGACCTTTTAGGTTACTCATTCGAACAAAAAAATTATGCACGATAAGTACTTTCTTTTCTCTATGTAAACATCTAATTTTCGTTCTTGGCCGCCCATTGATTGGGCCCAAAAAAAAAATATATAAATATTAGTTCTAACGCAATGATTACTTATATTTCGGTTCATGGAGCTGGCCCTTTTGAATTCATATATCCAAACGGAACATTTTGTATGAAAAGAACCTTATTTTCTTCATGTGAACGTCTAATTTTGGTTCTTGGCCGGGCATTATTTGAGCCAAAAAAAATTATAAATATTGGTTCGACCGCTATCATTATTCATATTTCGTCTCATGGAGCTAGCTTTTGAAGTCACACATAAGAACGGAAATTTTTTTTATGAAAAGTGCTTTCTATTCTCTATGTAAACATCTGATTTTGGTTCTTGAAAGGGCATTGTTCAAGCCAAAAAAATTATAAATATTGGTTCGACCTCTATCATCATTCATATTTCGTCTCATGGAGCTGGCCCTTTTAAAGTCACACATCCGAACGGAAAATTTTGTATAGAAAGAAATTTTCTTTTTCTATGTAACCATCTAATTTTGGTTCTTGGCCGGGCATTATTTAAGCCAAAAAAAATTATAAATATTGGTTCGACCGCTATCATTATTCATATTTCGTCTCATGGAGCTGGCCCTTTTGAAGTCACATGTCCGAACGAAAAATTTTGTATGGTAAGTACTTTCTATTTTCTCTGTAAACATCTAATTTTGGTTCTTGGCCGGGCATTGCTTAAGCCAAAAAAAAATTATAAATATTTGTTCTACCGCTATCATTATTTATATTTCGTCTCTTGGAGTTGACCCTTTTGAAGTCACATATCCGAACGGAAAATTTTGTATGGAAAGTACTATCTATTCTCTATGTAACCTGTAACGTGTAAATTCTCCGCTTAACCGCCGCCACTGAATTGTTGATCGAAATACCGTGATTCACGCTATCAAATGATACCTCACTTTTGTTTCACCTATGAATAATAGACTCGTCCAGTTGGGAATGACTTGCGTACGACGAGAATATCGAGATAGCATCGGATTTGCATGTGAAACATCTTCCTCTTTTGGCAAATAGCCGTTGAAGAAGCAACATCGTTGAGTGTAAAATTATATTCAATATAAAGTGAATGAATATTCAGTATATTAAAATTATTAAGTATCTGTGGCGTCTGATAGACGGTAAGTTATGAGAAGAAATCTAATTGTTTCGTATAAATGCATTATCTTGAAAATCTGAGTTCATTTTTTTTTCATATTCCGCCATTTCACTATTTTTTCATTTATCTATATTGAATTATTTATCTTTCAATATTGAAATAATCATCCTACATTTCCTAATTTCAAAATATTTTAATTTATGTGCTTATTTTACTATTTCAATTTGACACAGGATTTTTGTAGGCTAAGGATTGCAAATTTCATGTGGTCATATCTTATGTTCAGTTTAATGTTGGAATACTGTCTTTCTTAGCATCTTTGCTTGAGATCAATATAAATGTTAATTTGAATTGGCCATCGATACCCTACAGAGACTCTTGGAAGATTTTAAGTTTGAGATAGTATGTTGATTTGCCCTGAATTATTTTAGTCACCTTGGCTGGAGCTAAGGAAACCTTGACTGGAGCTAAAGAAACCTTGGCTGGAGCTAAAGAAACCTTGGCTGGAGCTATAAAGAAAATTCAACTGCAGCTACAATATAACCTCAGCTAGAACCACAGAATAACCAGGGATGAAAACTTCCAAGCTTGGGGACAAGAATGAGCAATCAACAGAGTACAATCCACCTAGATTATAATTGATAAAACGTCGATAGAAGATTATATGAATGATCAGATAAGTCTCTTTGTAAATGATAAGAAAGTAGTAAATTCCTTAATTTTATATCTTGTTGTCATTATTGAAAACCTACCAGAGCCAATCTATATAACCTCTCTCGGCTAGCTCCGTCATATACAAAGGGAGAGTGGTTACAAACCATCTAATTTTGTTTCTTGGCCGGGCATTATTCAAGCCAAAAAAAATTATAAATATTGGTTCGACCGCTATCATTATTCATATTTCGTCTCATGGAGCTGACACTTTTGAAGTCACATTTCCGAACGGAAAAGTTTGTATGGTAAGAACTTTCTATTCTTTTTGTAAACTTTCAATTTTGGTTCTTGGCCGGGCATTGTTTAAGCCAAAAAAAATTATAAATATTTGTTCTACCGCTATCATTATATATATTTCGTCTCTTGGAGCTGGCCCTTTTGAAGTCACATATCCGAACGTAAAATTTTGTATGGAAAGTACTATCTATTCTCCATGTAATCATATAATTTTGGTTCTTGGCCAGGCATTGTTTACCAAAAAAAAAATTATGAATATTGGTTTTACCACTATCATTATTTATATTTCGTCTCTTGGAGCTGGCCCTTTTGAAGTTACATATCCGAACGGAAATTTTTGTAGGGAAATTAATTTTTATTTTCTATTTTACCATATGAATTTGGTTCTTGGCCAGGCATTATTTAAGCCAAAAAAAGTTATAAATATTGGTTCGACCGCTATCATTATTCATATTTCGTCTCATGAAGCTGGCCCTTTTGAAGTCAAATATCCGAAAGGAAAAATTTGTATGGTAACTACTTTCTATTCTCTTTGTAACCATCTTATTTTGGTTCTTGGCCGGGCATTGTTTGAGCCAAACAAAAATTATAAATATTGGTTCTACCGCTATCATTATTTATATTTCGTCTCTTGGAGCTGACCCTTTTGAAGTCACATATCCGAACGGACAATTTTGTATGAAAAAAACTATCTATTTTCTATGAAACAATAAATTTTGGTTCTTGGCCAGGCATTATATAAGCCAAAAAAAATTATAAATATTGGTTCGACCGCTATCATTAGTCATATTTCGTCTCATGGAGCTGGCCCTTTTGAAATCACAAATTCGAACGTAAAATTTGGTGTGATAAGTACTTCGTATTCTCTTTGTAAACATCTAATTTTCGTTCTTAGCCGGGCATTGTTGGAGCAAAAAAAAAATTTCAAATATTGGTTCTACCGCTATCATTATTTATATTTCGTCTCTTGGAGCTGACCCTTTAGAAGTCTCATATCCGAACGGAAAATTTTGTATAAAAAGTACTATCTATTTTCTATGTAACCATCTAATTTTGGTTCTTGGCCGGGCATTATTTAAGCCAAAAAAAATTATAAATATTGGTTCGACCGCTATCATTATTCATATTTCGTCTCATGGAGCTGGCCCTTTTGAAGTCACAAATCCGAACGGAAAATTTTGTGTGATAAGTTCTTTGTATTCTCTTTGTGAACATCTGATTTTCGTTCTTGGCCGGGCATTGTTGAAGCCAAAAAAAAAATTGTAAATATTGGTTCTACCGCTATCATTATTTATATTTCGTCTCTTGGAGCTAGCCCTTTTGAAGTCACATATCCGAACGGAAAATTTTGTATGGAAAGCACTATCTATTCTCTATGTGACCATCTAATTTTGGTTCTTGGTCGGGCCTTATTTAAGAAAAAAAATTATGAATATTGGTTCTAACGCTATCCGTCTCTTGGAGCTGACCCTTTTGCAGTCACATATCCGAAGGGAAAATTTTGTATGGAAGGTACTATCTATTTTCTATGTAACCATCTAATTTTGGTTCTTGGCTGGGCATTATTCAAGAAAAAAAATTATAAATATTGGTTCGACCGCTATCATTATTCATATTTCGTCACATGGAGCTGGCCCTTCTGAAGTCACAAATCCGAACAGATAATTTTGTATAGTAAGTACTTTGTATTTTCCTTGTAAATATCTAATTTTGGTTCTTGGCCGGGCATTTTTTAAGCCAAAAAGAAATTAGAAATATTGGTTCGACCGCTATCATTGTTCATATTTCGTCTCATGGAGCTGGCATTTTTGAAGTCACATATCCGAACGGAAAATTTTTTATGGAAAGTACTTATTATTCTTTAAGTAAATATCTAATTTTGTTCCTTGGCCTGGCATTATTTAAGTAAAACAAAAATTATAAATATTGGTTTGACCGATATCATTATTCATATTTCGTCTCATGGAGCTGACCGTTTTGAAGTCACATATCCGAACTGAAAATTTTTCGTAAGAAGAACATATTTTTTTCTGTAAAACCATCTAATTTTTGTTCTTTGCTGCTTATTTGCTAACCAAAAAAAAATCATAAATATTTGTTCGATCGCTATGTTTAGTCATATTTCGTTTCATGGAGCTAGCCCTTTAGGGTTCACATATTCAAACGCAAAATTTTGTGTGGTAAGTACATACCTTTCTTAATGTGAAAATTTGATTTTTGTTCTTGGCCGCTGATTCGTTAATCAAAAAAAAATTATATATTGGTCCGATCGCTATGATTAGTCATATTTCGGTTCATGGAGCTGGCCATTTAGGTTTCACATAATCAAACAAATAAATTTACGCGTAAAAAACATTCTTTTCTTTATATAAACATCTTATTTTTGTTCTTGGCCGCCTATTCGATGAGCCACAAAAAATTTTTAATATTGGTTCTATCCCTATGATTAGTCGTTTTTCGGATCATGGAGCTGGCTCTTTAGGGTTTACATATTCGAACGGATAATTTTGCGTGAGATGAACATACTTTTCGCTATTTTAACTTGTAATTTTCGTTTTTGGCTGCTCATTGGCTAACAGAAAAAAAAATTATAACTATTAGTTCCATCGCTATGTTTCGTCATATTTCGTTTCATGGAGCTAGCCCTTCAGGTTTCACATAATCGAACAAACAATTTTGCGCGTATAGTACATTATTCTCTCTATATAAACATCTTATTTTTGTTCTTGGCCGCCTATTCGATGAGCCACAAAAAAATATTTAATGTTGGTTCTATCGCTATGATTAGTCGTTTTTCGGAACATGGAGCTACCCCTTTAGGATTCACATATTCGAACTGAAAATTTTGCATAGAAGAAAATACTTTTCTCTGTGTAAACATCTAATTTTCGTTCTTGTCCGCTCATTCGCTAACCGAATAAAAATCACAAATATTAGTTCGATCGCTATGTTTAGTCATATTTCGTTTCATGGAGCTAGCCCTTAAGGGTTAACGTATTAAAACGGAAAATTTTGCATGGAAAGCCTTTTTCAATGTAAAAATGTGATTTTTGTTCTTGGCCGCCTATTCGTTAACTCAAAATAAAAATTATACATATTGGTTCGATCGCTATGATTGGTCATAATTCGGTTCATGGAGCTGGCGCTTTCGGTTTCACATAATCGAACAAATAATTTTGCGCGTAAGGTAAATTATTTTTTCTATATAAACATCTTATTTTTGTTCTTGGCTGCCTATTCGATGAGCCACAATTTTTTTTTTAATATTGGTACTATCGCTATGATTTGTCTTTTTCGGATCATGGAGCTGGCCCTTTAGGGTTAAAATCTTCAAACGGAAAGTAATTCCCATACAAAATTTTCCGTTCGGATATGTGATATGTGATACGTTCGGCCAGCTCCATGAGACGAAATATGAATAGTGATAGCGGTAGAACCAATATTTATAATTTTTTTTGGCTCAAACAATGCCTGGCCAAGAACCAAAATCAGATGTTTATAAAGAAAATACGAAGTACTTACGACACAAAATTCTCCGTTCGGATTTGTGACTTCAAAAGGGCCAGCTCCATGAGACGAAATATGAATAATGATAGCGGTCGAACCAATATTTATAATTTTGTTTGGCTTAAATAATGCCCGGCCAAGAACCAAAATTAGATGATTACATAGAAAATGGATAGTACTTTTTATACAAAATTTTTCGTTCGGATATGTGACTTCACAAGAGTCGGCTCCAAGAGACGAAATATAAATAATGATAGCGGTAGAACCAATATTTATAATTTTTTTTTGGCTCAAAAAATGCCCGGCCAAGAACCAAAATTAGATGGTTACAAAAAGAATAGACAGAAGTTATCATACACAATTTTCCGTTCGTATATGTGGCTTCAAAAGGGCCAGCTCTATGAGATGAAATATAAATAATGATAGCGGTCGAACCAATATTTATATATTTTTTGGCTTAAATAATGCCCGGTCAAGAACCAAAATTAGATGTTTACAAAGAGAATAGTTAGTACTTTTCATACAAAATATTCCGTTCGGATTTGTGACTTCGAAAGGGCCTGCTCCATGAGACGAAATACAAATAATGATAGCGGTAGAACAAATATTTTTAATTTTTTTTGGCTTAAACAATGCCCGGCCAAGAACCAAAATCAGATATTTACAAAGAGAATAGTTAGTACTTTCCATACAAAATTTTCTGTTCGGATATGTGACTTCAAAAGGGCCAGCTCCATGCGACGAAATATGAATAATGATAGCGGTCGAACCAATATTTATAATTTTTTTTTCTTAAATAATGCTCGGCCAAGAACCAAAATTAGATGGTTACATGAAAAATAGATAGTACTTTTCATACAAAATTTTCCGTTCGGATATGTGACTTCGAAAGGGCCAGTTCCAAGGGACGAAATATAAATAATGATAGCGGTAGAAACAATATTTATAATTTTCTTTTGGCTCAAAAAATGCCCGGCCAAGAACCAAAATTAGATGGTTACAAAGAAAATAGACGGTAGTTACCATACAAAATTTTCCGTTCGGATATGTAACTTCAAAAGGGCCAGCTCCAGGAGACGAAATATGAATAAAGATAGCGATCGAATCAATATTTATAATTTTTTTTGGCTTAAATAATGCCCGGCCAAGAACCAAAATTAGATGATCACATGAAGAAAAAAAGGTACTTTTCATACAAAATTTTCCGTTTGGATATTTGAATTCAACCGAAATGAACCGAAATGAACCGAAATATAAGTAATAATTGCGATCGAACCAATATTTATATTTTTTTTTGAGCTCAGTCAATGGGCGGCCAAGAACGAAAATTAGATGTTTACATAGAGAAAAGAAAGTACTTATCGTGCTTAATTTTTTTGTTCGAATGAGTAACCTAAAAGGGCCAGCTCCATGAACATGACCGTGGTGGAAAAGTGACGCTTGGAGCTGGCCGGCCGGGAGCTAACATCATCTCGGTCATGGCTTATATGTGTGATTCTTTTCCTCATATTGATCAACATATTGTATTTTTGGCTACTCGGGTGATAAGAAACGTAGTATATAAATCTCCAAGAAGCAGACTCTTTCTGGTACCAATCCAATATTATTGTATTGTTTGCACTTCTAGTAAGCATAGTTTCCAAAAATGGAACACTGCGATTTGTTTCAATTTCGACTGTGAACTGTAAGTTAATGTGGAAATCATTAAAAGTGTCCAATGTTACTTGGATGCTATCCGATGGTACAGCACATATGATGTCGTCCACATACTTATATCAAAATGAAATTTCAAAGGGTAATAAAGGAATCACCGTGTCAAGTAGATGATCTAGAACAATCGGGGCTAATATAGGATTGATAGGAGAGCCCATAGGTGTTCCAAAAATCTGTTTATAAAATTCAGGATTAAAAATGAAATTAAGTATTATCGAAGATGAAGCTGACCAACTGAATAAAATTTGTTTTTAATATATTGGTACACTTTTCTATTTTGTGCCATTTTAAGTCTAAAATATGAATTATAAGAGTAACAGAAATATTGGTGAACAACGAAATAGCATCAAACGGAACCAAAGCATAATCAGCAAGTGAAGAGAATTTCAAGCATTAACATCCCTGATGAAATATCCAACTATCTTCCTCTCGGTCCAAAGTTTTCGGTGCCAAGTACTCATAAGAGTTTAAAACTACACCGAATCCTGGCAAATGTTGAAGACATCATTGATGAGATACTGTCTGAATCTAGGGATTTATTGACGGCTAAGATTGTAAATATTTTCAGGAATTTACACATAAATCTCAACTGAAGACACCTGCATATTTTAACACAATGTTTAATACAACTTAACGTTTTTTGAAAGAACATCCATAGCTTTACGTTCTTCAGTCTGATAAGGGTGGTTCTACCGTTGTGATAGACAGAGGAGACTATATACAAAAAACAGATGCCCTACTACTTGTGTTCAAGCACAATGTAACAGATTGATTACAAAAATGAAAAGTAATGATGAGATAACAAAGGAAGATGCAAAGTTACTAATCATTAACAATTCTGCCTTTCCCGAGTTGTATTGTTTACCTAAAATACATTAACCTAACACACCATTACGGCCTATTCTTAGTTCCATTGGTACTACAACATATAATATTTCAAAATACTTGGCGGGTGTTTTGAAGACTGCTTTTGAGAATATCACACTCTATAATGTTAAGGATACTTTTACTTTTGTTTACCTCATTTCAAATTTCTCTTTACATGCTGATTATGTTTTGGTTTGGTTTGATGTTATTTCGTTGTTCACCAATATTCCTGTTACTCTTATAATTCATATATTAGACTTAAAATGGCACAAAATAGAAAAGTGTACCAATATATCAAAAACAAATTTTATTCAGTTAGTCAGATTCATCTTCGATAATATATAATTTCATTTTCAATTGATAATATTATAAACAGATTTTTGGAACACCTATGGGCCCTCCTATCAATCCTATATTAGCCCAGATTGTTTTAAATCATCTACTTGACACGGTGATTTCTTTATTGTCCTTTGAAATTCCATTCTTATATAATTATGTGGACGACATCATATGTGCTGTACCATCGGATAGCATCCAAGTAATATTGGACACTTTTAATGATTTCCACCTTAACTTACAGTTCACACAAATACAGTTGAAACAAATCGCAGTGTTCCATTTTTAGATCCTAGGCTTACTAGAAGTGCAAACAATACAATAATATCGGATTGGTACCAGAAAGAGTCTGCTTCTGGGAGATTTATAAACTTCTTTTCTTATCACCCGAGTAGCCAAAAATACAATATGGTGATCAATATGAGGAAAAGAATCACACATATAAGCCATGAGAGCTTGCTGAAATGAAATTTGTAAAGGCTGTTCAATATATTTGTCAACCATGGTTATCCTAAGCACATACTTAAGAGATTGATTTATAATAACAACAATTCAGTTGCAACTAAGGAGGGCAATATACAAAGAAAATTCAAGAAACTTCCTTTTGTGGAAAAGTTATCACCTCTGATAATAAGTTGTTTCAAAGATTTTCCACATATAAAATAGCAAAATACAACATATACAAAAAATTTGGATTTGTTTTCTAGGATTAAAGATAAAACACCCTTACAATACCATAGTAATGTCACTTATGAAATTCCATGTGGGGTGTGTTGTGGTTGCTATGTTGGACAGACATCACAGTTGATTAAACAAAGATTGACACAACACAAGAGTGATTGCCGATTAGGTAAAAACTCTTGTGCAGTCGTTGAACACCATAAGAACACTGGTCATTGCTTTGATTATGACAACGTGAAAATATTAGAAATAAAAAAAAATATAAAAGCAGGTTGTTCCTTGAGATGTGCTACATCAAGAAAAATAAAAATTCTAATAATTTTAGATCAGATGTAGGGCAGTTAAGTAACATATATTGTAACATTCTAGAGCTTATTTAAATATCTATCACTCTGTAGTTTTGTTTCTAACTTATTGTCTCACGCAGACCCGTTTCTTTATTTGTGATGTTTCCTATGATTAACCTTGTTCCGAACATGTTGTTGAACGTTCGGAATTCATTCAGTGACTGACTTTGTGTATTTGTAAGTAGATTGGTTCTTGTTGTCGTCTGATTTTTCAACTGTTCGTATTTTACATTTGTAGATTTTCTCCTGAGTAAATCAATAATAAATTGACAAAATATAGAGATTATAAACGAATAGTTTTTCTTTGTCGCAAGACCGCTTCCTGATATAACAATTTCTTTCAATCTTTATATATATATATTTATATATATGAATATATATATATATATATATATATATATATATATATATATATATATATATAAATATATATAAAATATATAAAAATATATATATATATATATATATATATATATATATATATATATATATATATATATATTTTCGAGATATCACATTCAACTTTTTTTTTTAAATACGGACCTGCATTTTTCATTTCAAATTACAAAAACAAATTTTTTTCTGATTTCAACGATGTATCATATGTCCATATTCGTTTGTATTTAAATGGTAAAAAACTAGTATTTAAGTTTTTTGGCACTATTGTCATTTCATCATAGGTTTAATCATAGAGCAAAGAGAAACAATTGCTTGTTTCCCCGGATTTGTTCTAGTTTAGGAGGCGTCTAGGGGTCGTCCGGACATGGATTTCAGAATATGTCCGGGTTTTTTTTGTGTCCGGGGAAATCAACGATGAGCAATTAATTAAAACAAATCATAGTTCAAAGTAAATTTTTAATCGTAAGCCGTATACAAGCTAAATCCAGAGGTAAACTTGCTAAATACAGATACGGTTTCTCCTCTGACCAAAATGAAGTATAATTTTAAAGATTTGAGTTTCTCCCTCTTTCAAAAATTCCTGATAGAAAGGAAAGACATTTTGGCAGAAATTGGCAAGTCTGAAAAATATCCAGTTAAGTTGAATTAGTAAAAAGAACTTGACCACGTTAAAATTAAAACTTGTTACTACTTTTATAAATATGGTTAATAAATAATTCAGGCTTTTGGTTACCTAACCTATCTAACCGAACTAGATGACCTATCCTATAATTTGTTGTGACAATTTAGAATGTAGTCTATTTGATCTTTTTTGATCCACCAAATATTATCATTATAAGTTGTTTTTTTAGTTGATGATACCAAAAAGAAAGAGTTTCTGATTATTTTTCTTACCAGATTATCTCTAAAAGAGAAAACTGTAAACTGTGTTATATTTCTTTTTTTTTGTTGTTTGTTTATATCAAACAAGCAGTTTAAAGTTCAAATAAGTGAAAAAATCAAAATATAAACGTTGTTTCATTCTATTCGAAAAAAAAATTTTACGGGGTGTCCGGGAAAGGACTAAATTTCACCCAAATGTCCGGGTTTTCACATTTTTTGTACGGCGTCAGCAATTTAGGTGATGGCAACCCTATGTCAAAGTAAGTTTAAATCAACATGGTAGCGTTTTCCAATGGTGAAAAATTAGATTTATTTTTTTGTTATGCAAAATCATTTCGAAGTGCTGAAAGAGCCCTTCAAATGTATGAGAAGTAGCCCGAAAGGCGCTTACCGAATAGAATAATTTTTACAAGACTAGAGCGAAATTTGTTATATATACGGATCATTTAATGATCCGTATGATGCGGAACAACTGTAACGGCAGAGAATAGGAAAGATGAAGCAAATGCATTAGGTATGTATCATCCACTTTGAATTTTGGCAAAGGTTATTTTAAAAAATTAGGAAATTTTAAGGTTTATTACATAACTTGAATTTAATTAATTGGTAAAAAGTTTGAATGTTTAAAAACTTAATATACAGTTTCTTTTATTACACGCTGCAATTTTATGTTATTAAAATAGGTAATTGTTTTATTGGTAGTCTAAGCCACCTCTGATGTTCTCATTTTTTTTAAAACTTAAAACAACTTCAATTTTGACTTTTTATCATTAAAACGCAAACAAATATGAACATGTGATACATCGTTAAAATCAGAAAATTTTTTTTTTCTAGAAATGGAATAAAAAATACAGGTCCGTATTTAAAAAAAGTAACTTGATGGTAATATCTCGAAATCTAGACGAACCAAATTTCCATACATAATACCAAATTGAAGAACGTCTAAAATGCATAAATTTTCCTCTTCACTAGTTTTTTGTAAAGATTATACTTTTCGAGATTTTCGATGAAATAATTTTGAGCAATATTTCGAAAAACCCCCGTAGCTCGAGATACAATTTTTATTTTTCGAAAAATTGCTCAAAACTATTTGATCGAAAATATCAAAAAGTATAATTTTCACAAAAAATTAGTGAAGCAAAAAATTTCTGCATTTCAGAACTTCTTCAATTCAGTATTTTCTAAGGAAATTTATTTATTCATTTACTTATTTAAGGATTATCTTGCCTCAGCTAATAGGCTATTCGCACAGGTACAGTACTAAGTCTAACTGTATATGATGAAATATTTTTGTGTATTTTCAGATGAGAAAACATTATAAAGATTTGAATTTAATGAGAGGTTTTCTGTGATACTGTTTGTAAAGTGAAATTCTTGTCGAGCTATATCAAATTCGTGGCAGTACTGTATGATGTGTTCGACTGTAAGCCAAACATTACTATGCTGCAGAGTGGCTGAGTGTGATTGCTTGTTGTTAGGTAACCATGAGAGAGGCGGGTATGTCCTATTCTTAGTCTTCTTATAACAGTTCTGTTTCTTCTATTCATCCGTGGCAAGCTATAGGAGTCTATAGCAGTCTCTATTGACAACAGTTTGGTGTTAAAAAGGCTACATAGCTCTTGTCTCTTGTTTTTTATTAGTCTTTTAAACCTATTTTTCAGATTACCTGCCAACTGTAGTTTTCGGATGTTATCTAGTCTGAGTGATTCCTTTGCCATCTTGTCAGCCAGCTCTCCCGTTCTTCTAGTTTTCGAGATATTACCATCAATTAATTTTTTTTCTGATTTTAACGATGTAGGTACCTCATGTTCATATTAGTTTGCGTTTAAATGATAAAAAGACAAAATTTAATTTGTATTGAGTTTTTGAAAAAATGAGATCAGCGGTGGCTTAGACTATCAATAAAACAATTGCTTGTTTTAATAACATAAATATACGTTGCATAACAAAAACGGTTCATTAGTTTTTAAATATTCAAGGTTTTTACTTGCCGTTCAATTAAATTCAAGTTACTTAACAATATTTATCATTATTTTAACAGATTTTTTCAAACTAAAACAACTTACTTATGTCCACCACTCTGCTGCAAGCAGAGGCGCACCCTTTTTGTTATTCCATTTAGAATTTTGCCTAGCATCATAGTGTTGATTTGGTTACAGGCTTGCCTTATTCTTTAAATAAGGTCGACAAAATCTCGAGGAGCAGTCTTGTGAACCTTATTTTTGATAAAACTGTATATGGAAAAATCCATAGGAGTGATATCCTGGGGGGCCAACGTATTAGTCCGTGATTTCCGATCCAATGATTTGGTTTGAAATTATTCAAAAATCTGGAACCTACAATGACGATATCTGTGGCCTGGTGCACCATCGTGCTGGTATTACTCAAAATTTTCACATCCAAAAAATCTTGTAATTTATTTGTAAGAAAATTGTGATAGGTTATTCCTGTGTAAGTTTATTGAAAGAAAAAAGGACCAACTAGCTTCCAGTCTGATATCCCAAGCCGAACATTTATCCCAAATCTTTCTTGAAGTTCCGTTTCTCTTTGAAAATGTTCATTTTCTTGTGTCCATCGATAATGCAAATTTCTGTTGTACCATCCATTATTCCTAAAGCGGCTTTCATCGGACCATAACATTTGTTTGCATATATCAATATCAATCCTCCGGTGTCTTAGTAACCAACGGCAAAATATTCTACGTTTTCTCAAATGTGTTGGCCTCAAATATTGCACTTTCCTGCATAGATAGGGTCTAATATTATGACGACGAATTCTTATATTCCACCGTTTCTTTTTCAATTTATCTCGAGGAGACTTCTCCCTTACTAACATTCTTGTACTGTACATATCCTAAAATATTCATGATTCATTTATATCTGATGCTATATTCCACAAACCAAGCCCAAAAATAATCTATTTATCCTAAAAATTCCAAAGGAAATGTCGTAATCTTTGAAAAACTGTACGATCGTAGAGGTCAAACCGATATTCGAAAAGGTAATTAAAAACCTTAAAACTTCTTAATTTTCTCGAAATTACTTTTGCCAAAATTCAAAGTGGATGATACATACTTAATACATTTGTTTCATCTTCCCCATTCTCTGCCGTTACAGTTGTTCCCCGTTTTGAATGATTTTTGAATTATCCGTATAGTAGCAAATTTCGCTCTAGCTTTGTGAAAAGTTTTCGATTCAATAAGAGTACGAATTGTGACACATTTGAAGGGCTCTTTCATCATGCTTTTGTATAACAAAAAATTGAATCTAAGTTTTCACCATCGGAAAACGCTGCCGCATTGGTTTAAACTTAGACACATGTATTACGGATCATAGGTTTTTATAAGCAATTCCCCTTTGCTATATGATTGAACCTGTGATAAAATGATGAAAGTGCCCAAAAAGTTAAATACCAGTTTTTAACCATTGAAATACAAACGAATATGGATATGTGATACATTTTTGAAAGTTGGAATGAAGATTGCAGGTCCGTATTTAAAAAATAAAGTTGATGGTGATTGGTGATATCTCAAAAACTAGACGTAGGAAATTTTTTTCGAAAATACAAAATTAGAGAACGTCTAAAATGCAATCATTTCTTTCTTTTTTTGTGAAAATTTACTTCTTTGAGATATTTGATGAAATTGTTGTGAGCGAAACCGGATTTTCAATTTACCCCATAAACTGTATATATATATATATATATATATATATATATATATATATATAAATATATATATAAATAAATATATATATATATATATATATATATATATATATATATATATATATATATATATATATATATATATATTTTTATATATATATATAGATATTTATATATATATATATATATATATATATATATATATATATATATATATATATATATATTTATATATTAACTATTTGAATTCAAATCATAGCAATGGCGTTGGTAAAACCGGTACAATTTTGCTGATTGATATAACACTCAGGAGAGCCTCTGAAAATGGCGACGTGGATATTCTCAACAATTTGCAAAATCTACGTTACCAGAAAACCAGTATGTTAGATAATATTGATCAATATAAATTGACGCATTTAGTGGTATTGCAATGCCTCACTGGTCTCCAAACTAGTATACCATGTAGTGATATTAATGAAATGGCGGTCAAAATTATGGACAAGGAAGAATATAAAATGCAGATGGATTATCTGAAAAGAATTGAATGGCAAAATCATGCTATGGAAAAAACACAATATTATACCGAAATCTTTGTCACTTATTCAGAGAAAAACAGAGCACAAAATATCATTCCAGGTAGGATATTGAGTCAACTATCTTCATACCATATTTCTATTTTATTGAAATTAATTTATTAAGATTATGGTTTTAAGACAACAATTCAACAAATATGATAATACATTTAACGAATTGATGTGAGCTATCGATTCTGTGATCTCCATCAGAAAATTTTCACCTGTTTCCTCGTGGGATATTCTTCTCTGATATGTTTCACAGTTTGGTTTTAGCAACTCTCGCAAAGGAGAATATTTTGCCCCATTTATTCAGGGTGAATGCGCATCTACCAGGCTAGGTACGAATCCTGTTCAGAGTAGACCATATTTGAAGTAGTAAGTGATATCCCGGTGGTTTTTTTGGTAATGCATGACATTTGGTTATTTGGCTTGGTGGTCCATTCTTCCCGTCAGGCATTGGCAATACTGACATTCTTTGCTATGGCACTTTGTGTTTTTTATGTAGGTGCCTCTTCAGATAGAAGGAGGCCATGATTAGCATATTTAAAATCATCGTCTATGGGGAGGTTTATATTGGTTAAAATCTTTTTGTACTCTATTTTGAGAGTGTTCGTACTGCGCAGATTCGGAGGCGTGATGTGTCCTAGGACTGCTAGCAATTTGAAAAGGTTTAATTTTATGACACCTGCAGCAGCTGCTCTCATTGTGTTGCTGAGCTGAGGATCGATTTTGTGTGTATGGGAACTGTCGAGCCATACAGTCGCAGAATATTCAGTTGCTGAGAAGACGAGACCCAGAGCTGATGAGCGCAATGTGGACGCTCACGTTTTGCTTGTTGTTCCACAAATTTTTTTATAGTTTTTTCTGGTTGGTGGTATACAGCTCAACCTTTCATCTTAATCTTTAGAGAATTTATAGTTGATATGTTATTATTAAACAAATCATTCAATTTAACATGATTGAAAGAAAAGAAACATTTAACTGCCAATTCTCATAAATATAGTAGAATATTTTAAAACTATTTTCATTGCAATTATAAAAAATCGTTTGACTATAGTGAAATCAAATTATTGCTCTATATTATTTCAATGATTGACGCAAAAGATTATACACCTTCACGACAATTGAGGTAACAACGTGAATATATGAAATTATGACAGTTTCTTTGAATTGGGAGTATAATTTTTACTTGAAATAAGCTCATGATTTTCTGTTATTTCGCGTGAAGTTTTCATCAAACAAAAGTCTTAAGAAAAAATTTTCAAAAATTCACGAAAGTATATATAACATAATATTCTAGTGCTGTAAAAGGTTATATTGAATTTATATTAATATTACTTCAAGGAGATTCCGGAAGGATTATTCTTGAAATTTATCCTAGGGATGATGTATCATCTTCTTATATAAATGCAGTGCAAGTGGATGGTTACAAATGCCCGGGAAGATATATAGTTACCCAGCAACCAATGCCCAACACTCTTGGAGATTTTTGGAGATTAGTTGACGAACAAAGTACTAATATAATAGTTTCTATGAACGAAGTTGTTCTGGAGGACAAGGTAAAAAATTTCTAGTGGGACTTGAAGAATGATTGCATAGAGTGATATAAATGTTAGAAAGTCTAACCACTCACAGATTGAAAAAAAAAATTTATAATCGAAAGATGTTTCAGCTTTCACTTGCCGCAACGATTCAGTTATTCTAGAATTAGAAGTAGCGTATGTCACTGTATCCCTCCCATCTTAATTTGTGTAACTTATCACGCCTATATATATATATATATATATATATATATATATATATATATATATATATATATATATATATATATATATATATATATATATATATATATATATATATATATATATACATATATATATACATATATATATATATATATATATATATATACATATATATATATATATATATATATATATTTATATATATATATATATATTTTTATATATATATATACATATTCAACGACGAACAGTCGACGCGTGTGTATGTCAAATTGGTGATCTCGGAATTTGGACTACGTAAGTGGATAAATAAGACAAAATAGAGGTAGAAAAGTGAAGTGAAGACTCTTTGGATGATTCAGATTGATGCGGAAGTATTGTGTTGGGAAAAACTACAAAAATACTGCAAAAAACAACAACATTGCAGACTACTAACGTCTTTAGTCAGTCTTGTTTAGTGAGGTCCTAAAGGTTCCACACAGGGAAACATCATAAGGACGATGACGGAAAATGTTGCTCAAGTCACTCAGGAAAAGCTGTTGCAAGAAATTATATCTACCAAAAATATATTAAAAGAAGCTATAAAATCCGGTGAATCAAGACTGATATTGGAAATCCAATCGCTGAGGAACAGAATTGAAGTGCTGGAAAAAGAAAATGAAACTGATTGAAAATAATGAAACCCTAGAACGAGTATCTAAAGAAAATAATATCATTTTGTTTGGAATTAAAAAAACAATAGGGAAATAGACGAAAATTTCATCTGTGGCGAATTGAATCGATTATTGGAGATCAATATTGGTGAGTCTGATATAAGTGATTTTTACCGACTGGAAAAATCGGAGAACTGTCCCATAAAGATAGAATTGATAAACCACCGAAGGAAGCAACAAATATTTTCAAATATCAAAAAACTGAAAGGAACTAATGTTACCATAGCTAATGATCTAACGCAGAAGCAGCGACAGGAGTTTAAATCTTTGAGAGAACATCTAACTGAGGCCAGGAAAGTAACAACGAGCAAATCTTACATTAAGGGAAATCGCCTTATAGTTGGTGACAAAGTATATAGTATTGAAGACCTGGAGACGCAGAAACAGTCTTGAAAGAATCGATCTCATCCAGAGACAAAAAAAAGAATTCAGGTGAAATAGTAAGCCTGCATGGACAGACAAAACAGTGAAAACTTCCAATAAAAATATCTTCGAAATAAAAGACGCAGGGAAGACGGCAAAATCAGAAATGAAATTGAGGAAGGCATCTACTAGGGAGTAAACTGGTTTCCTCCATTATGGACCGCTACATTCAGGAGTTTCAAGATACAACATACAACACAAAAATAGTGAAAAAAAATGAAAATCTGAAAAAAAAAACTTTTTGAATAAATTTAAAATACTTCATATGAATATCAGGAGCTTAATAGCAAATTTCGGTGAGTTTCAGCTGTTTCTCGATTATATTTGTTTACATTAAAAAAAAGTTGAAATTCGATTACAAAGTCGTATCCTTGGGTGTCTGTTCTGTTGTTGAAGTAGATATTGCACTGAAAAATGAAGCTATCAAGGTAACAGCAATTTATAGATGTCCGAACAGTTGTGTGATCACCTTTATCGAAAGTCTCGGGCAATATTTGCGGAGCGAAAAACCGGCATCTGAGCATATTATTGTTGGCGATTTGAATATCGCCTTGTTGAAACAGGACGATATTGTCGAGGAGGACAAAAATATTTTATATTCATACGGTTTTGTATCTTCAATAAATGATTTCACTAGACCTACAAGTCGCACGTGCATTGATCGTTTATGAAGGGATCGAATCTACATAAAAACCTGGACGCATATATTTTGCAATATTTGATAACGGATCATTATCCCATAATGGGATGTTTTCATGTAGGAGCGGAGGAATGTGAAAAGTAAAATAATAATTAATTAATAATTAATTATTTTTTGGATTGATTGGGCCGATACTTGGTGTAAATTAATGAACATATTTAAACAATAGTTAAAAATAACAATTTACACATTTATTATAAGAAATAACGCATGACGCACGTTTCGGTGGAACTTCACCTTCTTCAGATGCTAATGGCAAACTATGATTCTCTGTTATATCGAAAACAAGAAATGACAAATTATGTAGAAGGGGTAGATACAAAGATGGTTACAAATAATTATTAGAAAAGGAAAAACCAATTCTGAACTGCTGGTCAGGTAGTTCGGTAATCTTTTCAAAATTACCGAACTACCTGACTAGCAGTTCAGAATTGGTTTTTCCTTTTCTAATAATTATTTGTAACCATCTTTGTATCTACCCCTTCTACATAATTTGTCATTTCTTGTTTTCGATATAACAGAGAATCATAGTTTGCCATTAGCATCTGAAAAAGGTGAAGTTCCACCGAAACGTGCGTCATGCGTTATTTCTTATAATAAATGTGTAAATTGTTATTTTTAACTATTGTTTAAATAATAATTAATTATCCGAAACTGAAAGAGCATTCAAGGCGGGAAACATGGCTAAAGGTATATGAAGAGAAAGATATATATTCTATAACAAATGCATGTATTGAAATTTTGATATACTATATTAAAAATAATACTAACTCCGTTTTTTACACAAGTAAAAATATTAAAAAGAAAAAATGGATTACTCCCTCTGTATTGAAATCGATCAACATCAAAAATAATCTCTACATGAAACTCAAAAAACAACCTCAGAATGAGCAGCTTAAGAAACAATACCTGAATCATAGAAATACTCTTCATAAGCTTATCCTTAGTTCGAAGAAATCGTATGTGGAGAAACTTGTACAAAAAAACAGAACTGACTCAATTACATTATGGAAAATCATGAAAAAGATTTGTAACCAACAGCAAAAGACACTAGGAATTTCCCATATTATGTTGATCCAACAGATTTTGAAGATAAAGAACAGTTTCAGACTAAAACGTTTTATTTTATACCTACCGAACCTACAGAAATAGAGGATACTATAAGGAAACTAAAATAAAAAAAATCAGCCGGAAACGATGGTATTCGATCAGAGACACTCAAAAAGCATAAGCGAGGAAATATGTTATCCCATGGCATATCTGATCAATTGTTGCTTTGAGCAGGGTGTGTTTCTGGGGGCAGTCTGAAGCTAATTTATAAAAATGGCAACAAAAATGAGATTTCCAACTACCAACCTATCTCGCTGATTTCTAACTTAGCCAAAATTGTTGAGAAAATATTGAAAACACGTATTGTTAGCTTTCTTGACAAGTATGGAATACTTTATGAGAAACAGTACTGATTTACGAAGAACAGGTCGACTAAAGATGCAATAAGAGATCTGACAGCTTCTATTTATGAGAAATTAGATAAGAATGTTTCTACTCTGGCGGTATTTGTGGACTTAAGTAAGGTATTCGATACTGTCTGTCATTCAAATCGATTAAAAAAGCTTGAGAGGACTGGTTTTCGTGAAACAGGTTATGATATTATATGCAGCTATTTAACCAACCGGAAACAGGTGGTTGAAATAGATGAAATACGTAGCACCGAAAAATTTATAAGATATGGTGTTCCGCAAGGGAGTGTTCTAGGGCCAGTTTTTATTCTTATTATAATATATCAATAGTTTATCACAGAGGAAAACCTGCGGAACATTAATTGGTTTTGCAGACGACACGGTCAATGTGTAATATGGCAATGATACATGGGAGGAACTCAAGAATGATTCGGAAAAAGATCTCGAAGAATAAATTAATGAAATGGTTTCATCACAACAAACTAACAGTGAATGTTGAAAGAACTAAGTAGTTGCCGTTCGTTTCA
>JARQZK010000169.1:92500-97500 GCA_030704885.1 Cynegetis impunctata
TTTTTTCAATGCTGTCAAATTTCGAAATTCCCTGGTATTTCTCTTAATAAAACCTAACAACTTATTTGAGCTGTTAATGACTGATTCTATATGAGATCTAAAAAGCATCTTAGAGTCTAATATCACACCCAGATTTCTGACCTCGGAGACCACTCTTAAATTTGTGTTGTATACCGCCAGGCGGTCCAGATCCTCCTGTACATCCAGGCAGTCAGCTGGAGCATGAATAGTACAGTATATATTTAAGTCATTTGCGTATATCAAAAATTTACTCTTGCTGAAGCATTCACTGATATCATTTATATATAGCAGAAAAAATAATAAATATATATATATATATATATATATATATATATATATATATATATATATATATATATATATATATATATAAAAATATATATATATATATATATATATATATATATATATATATATATATACAGCTGAATATCGGAAAGAAGGAAATTGTTAAAATTAAGAATAGACACGGGGAAATCCTAACCGACAGGAAAGAAATAATAGTAGAAATAGAGAACTATTATACCGAGTTATACAGATCCAAAGTGCAGCCTAATCCAATGCAGATCAGAGAGGGCAGACGTAAAATACAAAACGTTGGCTCAGAGGAGATTCCAGATATCAACATAGAAGAACTCAACAATGCGCTAAATAAAACGAAGAGTTACAAACCCTCGGGACCTGACAATATACTAGTGAAAATGATAAAAGAAGGAGGAGACGAAATAAAACGTGAATTAGTAACATTATACAACAAATACTTAGAAGCTGGGGAAATCCCAGAATCGTGGTACATAGCAGAAGTCATCCTCATACATAAAAAGGGCGACATAGCCAATTTAGACAACTACAGACCTATAAGCTTGCTACCACATATGTATAAAATCTTTACCCGGATTATAACCAACAGACTAACAAACAAAATAGATTTTCACCAGCCGTGCGAGCAAGCAGGTTTTAGATCGAAATTTAATACATGTGACCACCTTCAGACCATGCGAACATTAATAGAAAAAACCAACAAGTACAACTTAAAATTATGCATCGCCCTCATAGACTATGAAAAGGCGTTCGACTCTGTAGAAATATGGACCGTTCTTAATTCACTGAGAAGGTGCCAAATCGAGAGTAGATACATCGACCTAATTAACAACATCTACACAAATGCAAAAATGTACATAAAATTATTTGCTGATACTAACTTATTCCCCGTAAAGAGAGGAGTGCGGCAGGGAGATACTATATCGCCAAAACTATTCATTACGGTGATGGAGAACTTCTACCGAATGATGGACTGGTCTGACAAAGGAGTACGAATCGATGGGATACATTTAAACCACCTGAGATTTGCAGATGATGTAGTACTCCTGAGTAACGACCCCGAAGAGCTACAGGACATGATCACCGAGCTAAATGATCGCTCAAAAGAAGTTGGTCTAAAAATGAATATAGCGAAAACCAAAGTCATGACCAACACTCAAGAAGACGTGAACATTGCCCTAGACGGAATAACGCTTGAAGTTGTAGAAAACTACATATATCTTGGTCAAAAACTCTCAACAATAAAAGACAGCATGAGCGAGGAAATAACACGAAGGACAAGATTGGCCTGGAGTGCATTTGGCAAATTGGGATATATACTAAAATCAGATATTCCTAACGCCTTGAAAAGAAAAGTCTACGATCAATGCGTTCTTCCTGTACTAACATACGGGGCTGAGACTTGGAGCTTGACAAGAAGAAATGCCCAGAAGAAGCAAGAACACAAAGAGCACACGAAAGACACATGCTGAAAATAAAACTCAGCGACCGAAAAACTAATATCTGGATAAGACAACAAACAAAAATAACAGACGCCTTACAACGGGTTGCACAACTTAACACGTTGACCCCGGCGTGGCATCACACGTATGCCACGCTCTTTTGGTTACTCAGCCGGCGCGGCATCTATGTAATGCCACACAACAGAATGTGATTTAGACGGCGTGTACCTCCTTAGAAACCATTGCACAATGCTGAGTGAACGAAGTGTTTATTGGCGCCATCCAAGTGATCGGCTCACATGCGCCGGACCGGGGTACAGGGCTCAGGAAAAAAAAACGGGGTATCAAAAAAATTAAAAAACCAAAATTTTTTCATTTAGATAGAAACGGAAATGAAAATTAGAAATGAACTCTAATATTTTGTTAAGTAAATCAAACGAATATAAAAATCTAAAACTAACTTATTCTAACTTGATTACGTTATGAAAAAACATGTAAAACAATAATTTTTTCATATCCAGGGCAGTGCCACTTTGTGCGTGGACTTTTATTGGTTGCAATAATTCTTCATTGCGTTTTCGTATTTCAGCATAGCAAACAACGAAACGCTTTTCCTTATGAGGAAGTTCTAATGAGTGGTCTCGTTTAGCATCGTCAGTTAGAGGGTCATTATTTCCTTGACCTACTAGTAATGATGTAGCTAGCTGTTCCCTATATGGTGTTATTTTCATTGTGCTCTGTGTCACTTCTTTATACAATAGAAATGAGTTCACTAGTGCACAACTTAAAATTTTGCATTATTCTCATCAGATAGAAGATCATTCCATAACTTTTTCAGATACTTTTGTTTTTTTTCGTTATCCCCCATTATATTAGTAAATAAAAACAATTTGTACGATCGTGAAGTAGGCCTGGGTAACACAGTGAAATATTGGGTGCTGAAACAATGACACTAACACAACCTAGTGTTTCAACACTTTGTGCCAGCACAATTGTGTCACGACACAGTCGGGAGTCATGCGTTGCGTAAAGTGTTAAAAACAAATATGGCACTCTTAAAACTGAAACTCAATGCTTCAGCATCAAATTTCTGTTGGCTCAGGTCAGTGCTGGGTATCAGAGTCGGCATAACTATGACACACAAAGCGAAATATTATAATAAATCAATTAATATAGAATTGTAGAATCTGAAAATTTTTAAGATAGAGATGCATAAATATTATTCGTAATATCAAATAAAATAATCCGCAGCGCCAACAATCCTGAGGCTCGACTAGCGCGGCTTATATTAAGCACATGTTTACTGTAAAAACTAATAGTTTTATGTAACGTGGGTTGCCTATAGTCCATGATACAACACATCTCTAGTGCTAAACGTGCAGTCGCGTAATTTCTGAAACAGACCTTTCCCGCACCTCGGTTTCATGAAGTGTCGAGTGCCATTGGATATCATTCTACTGTTTCAGCACATCTGACACATGTAAAAGTGTCAACACAAAAGTGTTATACAACACTGTGTTACACAGGACTATCGTGAAGTAACAAGTGAGCTCCCTATGTCTAGATCTTATTACTTCACAGTGATACAAGAGTTTCCCGCCCACCGGTGAATGTAACGACATCTAGATATCACGTGACAGTCCGTGGTATCACGTTGATGTCATGCCGGCTCTATGGCCAAAGTAGCTCCTTGTGACGGCGTGGCACTAATGTGATGCCACAAATTGAATATATTGAAAAACCAAAAAAAAATTAAAATTTTCAACTAAGAGGCTTATATATGTCGTATATGATAAAAATGGAAGCAAATAATGAAAAATAAACTTGCCGGCTGAGTGACCGATATTTTTCATATACAGCCGGGGTTAACGAGTTAAGTGGCAATGGACTGGACACCTCGCCCGTATCGAAGACAATAGATGGACAAAGCGAATACTTACCTGGAGGCCACGCGAAACAAAAAGGAGTGTAGGAAGACCAAACACGCGGTGGCGAGACGACATAGGAAAAATAGCAGGAGTTAATTGGATGAGAGCAGCTGAAGATAGAGAGAGAGAGAAATACATGGGGAAAACCTACATCCAGCAGTGGATTGACATAGGCACTTCGTGATATATATATATATATATATATATATATACTATATTATATATATATATATATATATATATATATATATATATATATATATATATATATATATATATATATATACACAATATATATATATATATATATATATATATATATATATATATATTATATATATATATATATATATTATATATATATATATATATATATATATATATATATATATATATATATATATATATATATATGTATATATATATATATATACATAAAGAGAGAGGGAGAAAGAGAGAGTTAAGAAATTGAGTTTTTGATGCCAAGCATCATAAAAAGTCATGAAACGAAAAACTAAATTGGTCCTAGGACCAACTTTGCTTATCGCACCCATTTTGAAAAGCAGTTCTTCAAAGTGAAAACCTGTTGAAAAATATCAGAATATTTAATATGAATAAATGTCGATTTATGATTCAACATTAACTAATTGCATTTCAGACTTGCTGCAGATTCCTGCCAACTGCTGATGATTCAGTTCTTTGTCCAGTTGATTATTTACTTGTGTCTTTTAAAGAAGAAATTGAAACTGAGAATTACTCCTTTCATTATCTTCAACTCGAAAATAAGAAGAAGGTATTGTGTACTTTGTTGAGAGTGCATTTAAATTCATCTTTGATTAGCCTATTACACATGAAAATATTTATGAAAACACTTCATAAAACAAGTCATTGGAATCTCATATATTTTAATTAATTTTGAATATTATTGTTTTAGCGAACATGAATTAGTTGAAATGAATGACCCATTTTTTTAAATAATATCTTCACGAGGAACTTTTGTTTTGATAACTCATATTTGCATATAAAAATACAATAAAAAAGAATATATCTGCTTTTTACTCAACCGGTCATTACAGAAAAAGAAGATGGACGTCGAAGTTCTAGTATTCAAAAAATGGCCAGCCAAAAGCCTACTACCATTAAGTTGTGATGAATTCGTTTCATTCTGGGAAGAAGCCGATACCATGTCGAAGAGGTCCAGACGTATTTTGGTTACTTGTCTGTGAGTTTTGCTATTCAGTTTTCGTTTGTATCTTAAATTAAAATAATTGTTATTGGTTCTGTTATA